>JASDQU010738808.1:247728-289410 GCA_032191745.1 Picea mariana
ATGAGTTTTTTCTTTCATAACAATATTCACTTGACTCTTTTAAACAAGAAGAATATAAGATTCGCGTAACCATAAGTCTGCAATAAATAGTTAACAACCATTGTTTCATTACAAAAGTGTAGGAGAAGAATCTCGTGACTAAAATATTAAACTTATTACATATTCCAAAATTAGGCCAATAATCAAATGTGTATTCAACTCTATGAAAATTCTGCGTTTATAAATGTCCAACGGTGAAACATCATTACAACAATGAATAAACTTGTTAACCAGTTGCTGCAGGATTCTGGATTGGACTTTCCACAATAACGACATTCTGGTCAGAACCATTTTTTCGTTTGTTAGAACTTGGAATGATAAACTCTAAGAGTACTGTAAAAGGAACCCGAGTACCTTTTGTGTAAGGTGATGTCCAAAATATGAGGATTTCATGTGCACCAACCTTGTAAAAAGACCAAGAAAACTACAATTAGTATTTAGTGGGAAGCAACACAAATTCTTATGCTGAATGTAGAATTAAATTACCAGGGTAAAATATTTATAAAAGAGACAACATAGGAAGATTTCAGATTGTACTTAGCTTGGGGTCTATAGTAAAATTCGTCCTTCCTCCTTGCATCCTTGAGAACGTCATCCACAAACTCGAAGGGGTGGAGGGGCCAAGGATCGCCTAATGGGTACCCTCGCAATCAAAAGGGGCCCATCATTAGATTTTAGAAACCAAACATTTAGCAATCTTTTCAGAAAGTGAATAATCATACATCATCCAAACAATTATAATGAAGAATGTACAATGTCAATCCGGGATCCACAGAATTGCCCAATTGGCCATAGAATGAGGTTACGAGTTTATTGTCGTTTTAATTAAAACCTTCTTGGAATGAACATCGCGAATAGAATCCTAAATAAACTGGAATTTTTTTCCTCGATATGATTTAATAAAAGAAGTTAAGACATTCAAGTCTTTAGGACAATAGACAAGGTAATTCTTCGACCAAGTCCCAAGGGCCCCAGAATAAAGCTAAAACGACAAGAGACATATATTGTATTCACACTAGTACAAAGGTGTTATAGAATAAGGAAAATAACTGTAGATTAAAAGGAACATTATTTACAATTTTGGAGAAGACGAATTCAATTGAACATGCTAGGAAGTAAGTTCTCATGGAATTAATTGTATTGCAGAGATTTTCTCTTGATTTCTCTAAAAATTTTCTTTGGGACACGACAAATGTAGTAAAGGTCAAGTGTTACTGGAATACTCAGGAATTTAGACATTCTATGATTTCAGAAGGTAGGGTTATAAAAGAAAATGAATTGTGCCCCTTCAAAAAAATGAATCAAGACCTTCATGAGCACCAAGAATTTACCCTCAGAAATTAACAGACCAAGGATATCACTAAACAAATTCCAGATTTACCTGATATCGATGTATCTATAAAGAAAGGAAAGAATCAACGACATGAAATCCATAAGGGAAACGCTCCTCAACACTGTTGGAAAACCCAGTTCCTGACTAGGGAAGAAAACCCAAGAAAGCCACAGAGCATATAGTCAAAATCGCGAATCGATATTAGTCTTTACTGAAGTAACACTATTTATGAAGGGTTTAAGTACGGGACTATTATTTTACATCGATCCCGTAAAGTTCGAGGAACTCGAAATAAGAAACGAATAACATGCAGTAAGATGTCATCACACAGGGTCCTAGAAAACAATACGAAGGACATGTATAAAGAAAAAGAAAACCCCAAACACTACTGGGTGAAATGCCATTGCCAAAAACTCTACACCAGGCCATGGAAGACAGGCCAGTCACGCTCTTAGGAATTTTCTAAAAGAACTGATACATAGAGTAAAACTTTTCTTAAAATCGGGAGTTTGGATATAAACAACCAGAGAATCCTTACCTAGTTTATGGTAGTGTTTGATGGTTGTGGTATGCCATACTCTCCTCTACTAGAGCGATCCTGACTCCACCAAAATGCTGGTTATTCTACCACGAAAGACTGAAACAGGGTTATCACTGTAAACAAAGGGCAAACTACAGAGAGCCGAGAGGACGGATGAAACAATAGACTTGGAAAAATCCCCGTAGGTTAATATTAATGGCGTTAATGCAGAGTTGTACCCAGCCCATGTGATTAAGGAAATGTGGAAAAAATTCAATGGACACAATAAACAAGCAACGATCCCAAGGAGGCGAGTTACAAACTGCCATAAATGTCATTGGCAGGGCTCATTTCCACCATGACAGTTGCATACTATAGGACTAGGACAACTGTAACGACATATCAGTTCTAGGTTATAGTTTAGTTTAAGTCTTTTACCCCAGTTTAGTTAGAGTTATATACTTCCATCTCAAATTTGTTAGCCCTCGTTCCAAGGTTAGTTCAAGGATTAGTCCTAATAAGTGGGGAAAACAACTAAGAACAATTAATAGGAACCTAACTGTTTGGTTGAAACTGTTCTAGGCCTTAATGCTATCACGTGTTGAATGTCATGTGGATAGAACTCATTCTGTAAATACCTTTCACACAAGTCTGAGGGGTTAATTCATTAATTCGAAGCCCATGTCGAAATATGCATTATTGTTTTCCATAGTATGTACATAGCTTGCGCGAATTGACTGTATACTCTATGACGAGTATATATATTTATATATAGTTATATTCGCTTAGATAATCCAGCTACCTTCCTTGAGAGTAGGAATGAGTTAGAGTCTTTTGTTTTCAATTGTCAAGGATATGGTAAATGTAAAGGGTGCAAAGAAAAAGTAGTGTTAAAGCACATCATAGTATCATTAAGAAAGGTTAGAGAAGTAATGAAAGCATTGAATAATGACCCTAGGATTTTTTTTTTTTATGGGTAAATATGGGGTACATTACATATGGTATCAGAGAAAAGGTTACAACACTTGGACCTTAAACAGGGCCAAAACATTTGCTTAGCACATATTTTCTGTTTATGTAAAACTAACAAAACCATTACTATTACAAACAATTTTTTTTTTTTTGTTGTTGTGATCATGGCAACATAGAATGAAGAAGAGATCAGACTCAAGGAGAATCATGAGAAAAGGCCTCCTGAATAACAAAGGAAAAATAGTGATGGAAGTTCACCTACCAAGGTTTTGGAAACTATGAGAAATATCATCATGGAGTTGCAAGTTTTCAAAGCATACAATGAGAAACTGAAAAAGGCACAACAAGAACAATAGAAAATAAATGAAGTATTGTTGAGGAGCATAGTGACAAAGAAGAGCCTGAAGGACAATAATGAGGAAGAAGAGGTCATCAAAAGGGCCTCCAAAAATTTAGGTCCTGAAGGAGAGAAAGGAGAGAACTCTTCCGATGGTACACCATCAGCTGAAGATAAAACAAAAACAGGAAGAAAAAGGAAACAGGTAGACCATATTGAGGGAGAGTTTAAGAAAATCAAATTGTCCACCTTTGACGGGGAATCCAGAACAGGGGAGGAGGTTGAAGCATGGTTATTGGACATTAAAAAGTGTTTCCAAATCTACAACTATTCCAACAATATGAAGGTTAGAATGTCCATCTATAACTTGAAAGGAAAATAAAGCATATGGTGGCAGGATCTAAAGTTGGCCAAGGGCCTAAAGGAAAAACAAATGGAATGGTTGGACTTTAAGAAATACTTTAAGAAACAATATCTATTTGAAAGTTACTATGAAAGAAAAACCAAAGAGTTTTATGAGCTACAACTCGGTCAAATGGCTATGGATGACCTGATAAACAAATTCCTTGAATTATTAAGGTTTGTGCCTTATATCCAAGAGGACAAAGTAAAAGTCCGGTAGTTCCTAAGTTGTTTACCACAGTCCTATAAGAACAGAATCAAATTCGAAATCCCCAAGTCCTTGAGTGAAGTTTTCCGGAAGGCCCGAATGTGTTAAGAGCAATACAAACAACGGTTGAAATTTCCTAAGGCTTAGAAGGATAAGAAACAAGACCGAATGAACCAACTAAAGAAGGGATATCAACCAACCCCTTTCCGAAATGCAAAAAAGAGTTTTCCAAGGAAATATTTTCACTCTCACAACCACAACACCCAAGGAGGTGGTAAACTAGTTAATCTGGGAACAAAGAAGTTTGGGGATAGCCCCAGAGAACCATTAAAATGCTAGGAATGTGGAGAACCTCACTTAAGGAGGAACTACCCATTTTTTACTTCAACAACCAGGACTACAGTTCACAACCTACACGAAGCCTCTATAGTGGGATATGTAGGAAGAAGCTTACATTGGATCAATGCAGCCGTGGATGGACGACAAGATGATCACCAGTCCACTGTAGTGGAAATTGAAGGTAAAATTAACAATACTCATATTTCTATTTTAATTGATCCTAGAGCTACGTTGAGTTATATCGCTCCTGGTGTAGTGGATTCAAATAAACTTAAAAGAAAAAAAATGCAAAATCTTGGCTAGTATAACTAGCAACAGGGACAAAAGGAAAAGTATCTAATTTTATTTCTGACTGTGAGTTCAGTTTAGGTGGTCAAAACACAAAGACAAATCTGAACATTCTACTGTTAGGGTCTTATGACATAATTATTGGAATGGATTGGTTAGAAAGGCATAAAGCAGTTTTAGATTGTTATGAAAAATCACTCAAGTATAAAGACGAAAACGATATTGTTAGGATAGTTCAAGGTATACAAAAACCAATCTCAGTTAGGTAGATTTCAGCAATGAAATTTAAGAAGTGCATGAGAAAAGGTTGTCAGATTTATGATATTCAAGTGACAAATCTGTTGGAAAAAGAAAATAAACCTAGCTTAGAGGATTTTGTCCTCTTGCATGATTTTAGAGACATGTTTGTTGATGAGATACCTACATTTCCCTTAAGGAGAGAGACAGAATTTTCTATCGATCTACTACCTGGTTCAGGTTGTATATGTAAGGTGTCCTATCGAATGCGTTTACCCGAATTAATAGAATTAAACATTCAATTACAAGAACTGTTGGACAAAAAATAAATTCGGTCAAGTGTCTCACCATGGGGAACACCAGTTCTTTTTGTTAAAAGTAAGAACGTAACTCATAGGTTATGCATTGATTACAGATAATTAAACAAAATGACTGTTAAGAACAAGTACCCCTTACCTAGGATAAATGATCTGTTCGATCAAGTAGGTGGTGCAAAGATTTTTTATAAATTGGATTTAAGATCTGGTTATCACCAGGTTAGGATAAAAGATGAGGACATAAGTAAAACAACATTTAGAACGAGATATGGACATTATGAATTTGTTGTTATACCGTTTGGTCTCACTAACGCGCCAACCACATTTATGTGTTTAATGAACAACATTTTTCAGTCAGTACTTGGACAAGTTTGTTTTGGTATTTATTGATGATATCCTAGTATATTCTAAAACAAAAGAAGAACATGAAGAACACTTAAGGATTGTTCTGCAAACTTTTAGAAAACACAAACTGTATGCTAAATTCGATAAGTGTGACTTTTATCAGAAGAAAATACAGTACCTAGGACATGTAATATATGCAAAAGGTATTGCAGTTGATCCTGAGAAAATAAGATCCATCATGGAATGGCTGATCCCTAAGGATGTAGCGGACATCCAGTCATTCATGGGAATCACCGGATATTTCCACATATTTATAGAGGGGTTTTCCAAGATTGCATACCCTATCACATCATTACAAAAGAAGGGAACCAAGTTTAACTGGTCACATAAATGTCAAGACAATTTTAATAATTTAAAGGAATTGTTCACTAGCACACCCATTTTAAAGGTAGCAGATCTGGACAAAGACTTCACAGTTTATGTGGATGCAAGTAAAGAAGGTCTGCGTGGTGTCCTGAATCAGGAAAGGAACATTATTTGTTATGAGTCCCAAAAACTAAAGGACCACGAATGAAACTACGTCACTCATGACTTAGAGTTGGCAGTTGTAATACATGCCTTAAAAATATGGCAGAACTATATAATGGGCAAAAAATTTATGTTATTGACTGATAACAGCGATGTGAATTTTTTTTTTAGTTAACCAGACCTTAACGCAAGGAAAGCAAGATGGCTGGCCTTCTTGAGCGAATTTGACTTTGAGGTAAGACACATCAAGGGTAAGGAAAACAATGTGGTTGATACCTTAAGCAGAAGTGTCCATGGGATGTTTGAAATAAACATTAGAAAGGAAGAAAGAGATCTTCAGCAGAGGATAAAGGATGGAGGTAATAATGATGAAATTTACACTAAACCAGTGGTAGATTTATGGAATAATACATAAAATTCAGACAAAACATATCCGAGTTTGGACAGAAATGACCTACTACGATTTAAAAATAGAATATACATACCAGATTCGACTGAATTAAAGTTAACAGTTTTGGATGAAGTACACAAGAAACCATATTCTGGTCATCCGGGATACCAGAAAATGGTAACAACACTAAGGAAGTTATTTTATTGGCCTAATTTGAAGGGAGAAACAACAGACTACTTATCTAAGGGTCAATATTGTCATCAGGTGAAAGCTGAACACCAACATCTAACCAACCTTTTGCATCCCTTACCTGTGCCGGAATGGAAATGGGAGACTATATCACTGGACTTTATTATAGGTTTTCCTAGAACTAAAAAACAAAATGATTCAATTATGGTGGTAATCGATAAGCTTAGTAAGTCTGCACACTTTATTCATATAAAGTCTACTTTTAAAGCTATAAACATCGCTTAAATATTCATGAAATAAATTTTTAGACTGCACGGTATTCCTAAAATGGTGATCTCGGATAGAGACGTAAAATTTACATCTACTTTTTGGAAAGAATTGTTTGCAGGATTAAATACTAACTTGAATTTCAACACAAGTTATCATCCATAAACGGATGGGCAGACCGAACGAACAAACCAAATCATGAAAGATATGCTACGAATGTACGTAAGGACAAAACCAAGCAATTGGGAAGACTACTTGCACTTGGTGGAATTTGCATACAACAATGGTTACCAAACAATGACTAAGATGATCCCCTTCGAAGTACTGTGTGATAGAAAGTGTACAACTCCGATTAGCTGGGATAACCCAGTTGAAAGACTCATGGTGGGACCATAAATCCTCCAGGATATGGAGAGTACGGTAAGAAAAGTACAACAGAATTTAAAAGAGGAACATGACAGACAGAAAAGTTACGTGGACCTGAAAAGGAAACACCTCAAATTTCAAGTGGGAGACCACATCTATTTAAAATTCAAAGCTAAAAGAAGTTCACTAAAGCTAGGAAATTGTGCCAAGTTGGCACCCAGGTTTTGTGGTCCTTTTGAGATCTTAGCTCAAATTGGACCCATGGAATATTAACTTGCACTTTCTACAATTCTAAAAATTCATAATGTATTTAGTGTTTCTTTGTTAAAGAATTATGTTCATGACCCTACTCATATGATCAATTGGAACTTGGTTCAAGTGGAACCAGAAGGCGAGTTCTAAGAGGAACCTCTTTTCATTCTATACAGGAGAGAAATAACACTTCAGAATAGAGTCGTCGCCCAGGTAAAAGTGCAATGAAAGCACTTTAGTCCCGAGGAGGCCACTTGGGAGTTGGAGGGAGATTTGTAGAAATATCATCCAATATTGTTCCGAGAAAGGGACGAACACTGAGGAAAGTGTTTTATTGAAGGGGGAAAGAATGTAACATCCCTAAAAATAAATTGTTTTTCAGTCTGAAAATACTTAGGAATTTATTTCCAGTTTTGGTAAATTCGAAATTGAAAAATTATTTCCATTTATGGCAATTCCAAATTCTGAATTTAGTTAATTGTAAATTATGATTATGACTGTTGGGCAGAGATCTGATTTGATCCAGCCAACTCTTTAACTATGACACTTGTAAGAAAACAAATATTTTTATATTTATTGTTGATGGACAAATGGAACATCTAGATTGAAATCAACTGACCATGACTCCATGAGTGGGGAACATGTTGGAACTACCTCAGGGATGAATGTTACAAGTGGAAAATCAAGAATTTGGCCATTGGCAGCCCCTGAAAAAATCATGGATTTGGAAAGATGCGAAAATTCCCAAGGGGAAAAGACCTAGACACAATTGCTTTTGGATATATAGCATATGGGAGGAGGCAGGACGCTGTGTAGTATGCTGGTAAACAATTATCTCTTGTTTTTATGAACATTGTTTTCTGAGAGTGAGGCAAGGAGAGTTTTTCAAAAATAGGACTATAACTAAGGAGGAATTTTGGAGTTCTCCCTCATGGATTCATGGTCAGGCTAGGGGGTGAGCGGAGCAAGTAGATTTGGTTGTTCCGTTCTAAGGTTGGGAGGAACTTGGTTGTTCCATTTGTTGTTCAACAATTGTTGAGATATGTTCATCTACTCCTTCTCTGATCGAGTTTTATTTGTTTGATGACTGATATAATGCATCTATTTAAATTTGGATGAATGGCTTTATTGATTAAGTTTCTGTTGGAATGAAATAAAATACAATATAACTCTTATAGTTTTTATTGTATTCCTTGAGTAAGAGATCCTGCATGTATTAACTATAAATGGGACTGTATTATATAAGTATACAAAAGATGTATCGAAGCTAGATGGGATCCGTATTGTGATAACCCTAGCCTTTTAGGAATATAATTTATTGCATATAGGTAACCAGCTTAAAAATTTATTGTCAATTGAAAATGCCAAAGGACAGTCTGGAAGTAAACTTGAAATTTAGGATTTACCTAGACATATATTGCTACAGGTTAAATACACAGGCTGTACCAATATTTATGAAGATCAAACTGTACAAACGTTATTGATGACTTGGAATGATTATATATAATAGGGAGCTACTGTAGATATATATATATATATATATATATATATATATAGTTGTCTGTACAAAGTTTGAGACCCTCTTAAAATGCTTATTTTATGCATAAACCAGATACCGATGACATAAAGGAAAATGATCAATCAGATGCCATAGTAATCATAACAAGATTTTGTTCTTTTCATAATAGTATTCACTTCACTCTTTTAAACAAGATGACTAGAAGATCCGTGTAACCATAAGTCTGCAATAAATAGTTAACAACCATTGTTTCATTACAAATGCGCAGGAGAAGAATCCAGTGACTCAAATATTAAACTTATTACATATTCCAAGATCAGGCCAGTAATCAAATGTGTATTCAACTCTATGCAAATACTGCATTTATAAATTTCCAATAGTGAAACATCATTACAACAATGAATATACTTGTTAATCAGTGGCTACAGTAGTGTGGATTGAACTTTCCACAATAATGACATTCTAGGTCGAAACCGTTTTTTCGTTTGTTAGAACCTAGAATGATAAACTCTGAGAGTACTGTAAAAGGAACCCGAGAACCTTTTGTGTAAGGAGATGTCCAAAATTCGAGGATTTTGTGTTCACAAACCCTATAAGAACACCAAGAAAATTACAATGAGTATTTAGTGGGAAGCAACATAAATTCTTATGCTGAATGTAGAATTCAATTACTAGGGTAAAATATTTATAAAAGAGACAACGCAAGAAGATTTCAGACTATACTTAGCTTGGGTTCTATAGTAAAATCCATTCTTCCTCTTTTCATGCTTGAGAATGTCCTCCATGGACCCGAAGGGGTGGAGGGGCCAAGGATTGCCTGATGGGTACCCTCGCAGTCAAAAGGGGCCCATCATTAGATTTTAGAAACCAAACATTTAGCAATCTTTTCAGAAAGAGAATAATCATACAACATCCAAACAGTTATAATGAAGAATGTACAGTGTCAATCTGGGATCCATAAGATTGCCCAATTGGCCATAGAATGAGGATACGAGTTTATTCTCATTTTAATGGAAACCTTCTTGGAATGAACATAGCGAATAAAATCCTAACTAAACTGGAATTTGTTTCCTAGATACGATTTAATAAAAGCAATTAAGACATTCAAATATTTAGGAAAACATACAAGGTAATTCTTCTGCCAAGTCCTAAGGGCCCCATAATAAATATAAGACGACAAGAGACATAGACTGTATTCATATTGGTACAAAGGCGTTATAGAATAAGGAAAATAACCATAGATTAAAAGGAACATTATTTACAATTTTGGAGAAGACGAATTCAATTGAACATGCTAGGAAATAAGTGCTCACATAATTAACTGTATTGCGGAGATTGTCTCATGAGTTCTCTAACATTTTACTGTGAAATTGTTTGGGACGTGACAAATGTAGTACAGGCCGAGTGTTATTGACATACTCAGGAATTTAGACATTATGTGATTTCATAAGGAAGGGATATAAAAGAAAACGAATCATGCCCCTTCAAAAGAAACGAATCAGGACCTTCACGAGCACCAAGAATTTACACTCAGAATTAATAGATCGAGGATATCACTAAACTAATTGCAAATTTACCCGATATCGATGTATCTATAATGAAAGGAAAGAATCAATGACATGAAATCCATAAGGGAAACGCTCCTCCACACTGTCAGAAAACCCAGTTCCCAACTAGGGTAGAAAACCCGAGAAAGCCACAAAGCATACAGTCAAAATCCTTAATTGATATGAAGCTATACCGAATTAATAGGATTTTCAAAGGGCTCAAGTATGGGACTATTGTTTTACATCGATCCCATAAAGTTCGAGGAACTCAGAATAAGCAACGAATAACATGCAGTAAGTTGTCATCACATAGGGTCCTAGCAAACAATACGAAGGATAAGTATAAATCCAAAGCAAACCCCAAACACTACTGGGTGAAATTCCATTGCCAAAACCTCTACACCAGGCCACAGAATACAGGCCATTCATTCTCTTAGGATTTTTTCGAAAGAACTGATACATACAATAAAACTTTTCTTAAAATCGGGAGTTCGGATATAAACAAACAAAGAATCCTTACCTAGTTTATGGTAGCGTTCGATGGTTTTGGTCTTCCATACTCTCCTCTACCAGAGAAAGCCCAAATCCACCAAAATGTTGGTTATGCTACCACGAAAGACTGAAATAGGGTTATCACTATAAACAAAGGGAAAACTACACAAATCCTAGAGGACGGGTGAAACAATAGACTTGGAAAAATCCCCATAGGTTAACCTTAACGATGTTAATGCAGAGTTGTACCCAGCCCATGTGATTAGGGAAATGTGGAAAAGATTCAATGGACATAGTAAACAAGCGATGGTCCCAGGGAGGCGATTTACAGACCACCATAAATGCCGTTGGCAGGGCTCATTTACACCATGACAATCGCATACTATTAGACTAGGACAACTGTAACTACATATCAGTTCTAGGTTATAATTTAGTTTAAGTCTTTTACTCCAGTTTATTTAGAGTTTTATAATTCATCTCAAATCCTTTAGCCCTCGTGCCAGGGTTAGTTATAGGGTTAGTCTTAATGAGTGGGGCAAACAACCAAGAACGAGTAATAGGCACCAAACCGTTTGGTTCAATTTTTTCTAGGCCTTAATGCTATCACGTGTTGAATGTCATGTGGATAGAACTCGTTCTATAAATACCTTTCACACAAGTATGAGGGGTTAATTCATTAATTTGAATCCCGTGTTGAAATATGCATTATCATTTTCTATAGTATGTACATAGCTTGCATGAATTGAATGTATACTCTATGGTGAGTATATATATTTATATATAGTTATATTCACTTAGGTAATCCAGCTACCTTCCTTGAGAATAGGAATGAGTTAGAGTCTTTCATTTTCAATTGTCAAGGATATGGTAAATGTAAAGGGTTCAAAGAAAAAGTAGTCTTAAAGCACATCATAGTATGGTCTGCCATACTCTCATAATAGATAAGTAATGAAAGCATTGAATAATGACCCTAGGAAAAAAAAAATTATGGGTAAATATGGGGTACATTACAAAAGGCTTCCAGCGTCTTGGCCATATAGTGCCAACTAATTTTGTCGTAGGCCTTCACCAGGTCAAGTTGGATTATCATCCCCCCTCTCCTTTGGCTTTTCAACGTGTGTATAAGCTCATGCGCATGGATGATGTTTTCCATTATTTGTCTTCCTTCTACAAAACCCTCTTGTTTCTATGAAAACAGTGTTGGTAGGAGAGGTTTCAGTATATTGGCTATGAATTTGGAGATTATCTTGCAAACTACATTTCATAAATATATAGGCCTGTAGCGATTTGGATTCCTTGATTCATTTTTGTTTGGGATAAGAGTTATCATTGTGGCATTTAATTCTTTTAAGATGGAGGCTAAGCATATAGAGTCTTCCACCACCCCATAAATTTCATGTTTAACCACTTCCCAACAGGCTTTGAAGTATTCCACTATGAATCCATCTGGACCTGGGGCCTTTCTATTGTTCATATCCTAGACCACTTGGTAAATTTCCTCCTTGGCAATGGGTTTGATTAGATTGACATTTTGTTCCTCGGTGACCAACCTGGGGATGTGTTGAGTTATCCTTTGTATGGCCTGAGTTTTGTCTTGGTTGGGTTTGTGGGCTATCCCCTGTAAGTGATTGACCAATGTGTTTTCTATTTCCTTGTGGGATTCTCTTTCGATCCCATCAGTGGATGCAAGCTTGACGATGCTTTCTAATCCGAATCACATAAGGAGTAGAGGGGCCATGCACAGAAACC
The DNA here is from genome assembly GCA_032191745.1 of Picea mariana. Lineage (NCBI taxonomy): Eukaryota > Viridiplantae > Streptophyta > Pinopsida > Pinales > Pinaceae > Picea > Picea mariana. The sequence goes on from JASDQU010738808.1 coordinate 260,366, forward strand.
AAACATTTGAGGGAGAGGTGTGGTAGCGTTCATGTCACGGCCTACTAGCACTCTTTTCGTGGTTTGAACTGTAGGTTAGCGATTACCTAGTTCAAAAGGTCCACAATGTCATGAGGGAAGAGTGAGACAGTCGCTCACTAGATCCGGTGAGTCGGTGACCCGGTAGACTGAGCCAAGATTCCTCACGCATTGTGTTATGTTTGAATAAGAAGTCCAGTCTCCCAGTTCTACAGTGGTGCTGTTAATCAAAAGGGTTATGTCCAATAATAAAAATTCTTAACATAATCACAATGACCCAAGTTGTGTTATTGTGTTTTAAAAGTTCAAATATATATAAACTCTCGGTGAGTCGGTGCCCAGTTATGAATGTTGTCTCGCATTTCCAAGAAACCAAATTGTCTTTTCTCCATTTAATAAATCTCAAGATTATTTTTAAAGAGAATTAAAAAAATTTACTGAGCTTTGGGAGATGAATTAAGATCAAATAAACAACATGAATTTACACATAACACTACCTTCCACTCTGCTATCATTTCTCACAGTGTTTTTGAGTTTGATAAGTAAGATAAATTCCATAAATTTAGGATTCTAAAGTCACAAAGTTCTTCCTAGTTTCTTCTTTCAGTTAGTCTCTTTGTTTATATCATTGTTGAAATTAGTAAAAAAAAATTTTTTTTTTTTCAAATCTCACCTTGAATTTCTTTCTGTGGGAACTCTTGATGATAGAATGACTAGGAAGGGTAAAGAAAAAAAAAGGATAAGGAGGAAGAGATTGAAAAGAACCTGAATTCATCATTCTTCTTAGATAATTCTTTCAAAACAGGAGCCAAAAACAACATGGAATGTAGTGAGATTTACAAATTCATGAAAGATGGAAACTTTATAGAAGAGTATGAGTCTAACATTGATGACTTGGAAGATATCAAGAATTCCTTCCTGCAAAATATAGCTACCAAACCAATGATTCTTCATTACTATGACATGGTACGATGGATCATCTTTCATACCAATATCTCTACTTACTCTATTGTGAATTCTGCTCGAAAAATTGTTGGGTCATTTAGACCAAAAGATATCTCTAATATGCATAAATTAAGGCCACCCAAAGTATGTTTGGATGATAATTTTATTAATGGTTTCATTGAAAGGAGGTTGAAAAGGAAGAAACAAAAATGGGTGATTTCATCAGGGAATGGTGGTATGATTCCAACACTTTTAAAATTATTTCAGAAAAGATATACTATATCCAAATATTAAATAATCCTCCCATTCTAGTATCCATCATTCTCTATTGTTTGTATGGTGAAAAGGGCTTTTTAAAGTTTAAATTGGGTTGGGTTCCCCTCATCCACGAGGTTCTAAAAGGATAAATTTTTAATTGGGCTCACATCCTCTCTACTAATATCAGAGTATAGGTGAATAAATCACAAGAAGCACCACCAGGGTATTTCCCTGGGTTTTGTATGTCAGGATATTTGATAGATGTTATTTGTGCAGTCACCCCATTTCCTTTATTGGATTAGAATTCGTCTCCTTCTGAAGAGTCTATTCACATACACTATTCTAAATTGTGGTTGTAGAAATTTCTTTTATGAAATCTTCAATCACTTCATGGTCCCTTTACACATGATTTTGAAAAATCAACCAGTCCCCAGGTTCACCTAACAAGATATAAATTCTATTAAAGAAATCAGTGATAAGGTTTGATGATGAATAATTTTCATGCATAAGGATTTTTGAATGTGCAGGAGCACCTCATATTTTTCCAATATATGTTCTAGACAAATTGGTGTTTAGAGAAATTGCATATCAAACTCTTGGTATCAATATTGTTTCCTCATTGTCAAAAAGTCAGAAAAAGAAATGGCCATCTTTCCCAATTTCATTGCTAATTTATTCTTTGTTGAATGATAAACATGCTCTGAAAGAATTAAAACAAATGGAAGGATTTTGGTTGTCATGGGGCAATTTTAAAAGACACGACCCAATGGGCCTTATTAAGAAACACTACAACATGGTTAAGAATGTTAAAGATTACAATCACGAGGATGACCCAATTGATATCATTTTCCAAAGGGCCCAAATTACCAAGAAGATACACACAAATTAGTGAAACTTTGGAATGTTGCGCATCTCAATTAAGAGAAGTTTGTAGAAGACATTGTTGATTCCTTAGGGGCATTTCCTTATGCAAATAAATGGTCAGTGAGCAGGATTATTTCTCAATTAAGGAAAGAAAAGAAATAGGTGTTGGAATTGCAAGAACAATTGAGTTCCAAAGAGACTACCATGTCTAGAGAACATCAAGCTCAGATTGATCATCTCACAAAAGAAAACAAGGTATCTATTGATACCATTGAACAACTCAAAGTTGAAATAGGTTATATCAAGATAGAACATGCTGATAAAATAATTGTTCTCCAAGAAGAAAATAAAGTAATAAACAAGAATCATGACGAGAAAGTTAATATTCTGGTAGCTCAAATAAATGAATTGAAAATAAAAAAAAATAATTCAAATTTAATTAAGACAAAAGAAATGGATATGAATGATAGATTAGCTTCTCTTTATAATCTATTCTATACTAATTTAAATGAAATCAAATGACAACATGACCAGCTGTTAGAATTCACTACATAGTCTCAAACATAGTTTGAGAAACAAAGAGCTTCTCGAAAATACTTTGATAAATTAAAATCATAGGAAACAAAGGGTATCAATATGCCAAAATATTTCTCTAAGATGACTAAGGAAGAAAAAGTCCAAGTACATGATTCACTTGATTCTTGGTATACTCATTGTATTTTTTTACATGATTTGGTCCAGGAAACCAACAAGAATTGATTATATCTATGGGATTTAGCTCTAGATATCATTGAAAATAATGATATGCCTCATTTTCAGTTTCTTGTTCAGTCAATAACCTTATCAAATTGTCTTTCAAATGTGAACCAACAAAAAAGTTCACGAACATATGGGATCACACAACTCAATTTATGGAATGTGGAAGCTTTCAAGGAGTTCATCACCAAACTCGTAGAATGCCTAAAGTCCATTGATACTTTTGTCTCAAAACTTAAATAAGAACATGAAGAAATTTCTAAGAAGCTTTATCGGTGTAAGTTGAAAGTAGAGATTCTTCATCCACATTTAATTTCACTGATGGAAAAATTGTCTCAATGAAAAGAAAATATTCAAGAGCAAGAGAGAAAGGTAAATAGGGAAAATACAATTAGAAAGGAAGATATCTCTCTTTGGTATCAATGATTGAATTAAGTTGACACATGTAGAATTCAATTGAAGAAAAAGAAGAAATTTTCCTCAATTTCAGGATCTTAATTGCTATTTATTGTAATTTGACATTTGGAGATAGGGTTGGAAACTGAAGTCTAAGACACATATTTCTCTCAGTTTGAATTAAAATTTGAAGACCTTGTGAATTGATGAATTCATTTATGAGTAATATGAATTTGTTATAATTGTATTTATGTTAATTATTTGCAAATGTCTTTGCTTTAAGTTTCATGTGAATTATTTCCATATTCTGTGAACTTGTCAATTGATTGTATAACAAATAGGAGATACATTAGTTGTCATTAATATTATTTTTATGATTAATGATAATATTTTTGTATGTATCCTTACTATTGATTTTCTTTGGGAATTTCTTCTAGAAGCTTATCAATTATCATTCTCTTATTTTATTTGATGTTCCTCCTTAATTATTAATTTGTTAGTGATCAAGAGAGGCATTTATATATCCTTATTTATTGCATACTGTAGATGAACAATTATCATTTTGAATTTGGTCTAGGAGGCTATTGTTTCTCATTCCTTTGATTTAAAAAAATACTTAAACTCTTCTTAGACTATCAATATAGTGTAGATATAATTGTCGTTATCTATTTATAGTAACAATAGTTATTTTGCTTAAAGATTCTTTGGGACAATGAATTTCTTCTAAGTCTAGAGAATCAATTATTCCTATCAAAAATTTTAATTAGCATTTGCTCTCAATTGAGATAGGATTAGTATATTAGTTTTCATTTTTGCAAACCTAGGTTAAGTTAGATCATATCTTAAACAATTAAGTCTATTTTCCAAAGATAAATATCTTGAGTGGAATATCGAGCCCACATATCGGTTGGAAAATACCATCCCAAATGAAAATAAGTCTAATTGGGGCTTGTGATTAGGTAGTTATCCCCTGTTGTAGGAGGAAATTTTCTCGCCTACCAATAATTGGCGCTAGAAGGAGGTTCGAGTGACATTCACGGATGGTAGATCATCTCTCGATGTCAAGCCATCATAGTATTTTCAAACCAAATGAACTCTTAGGAGGATCCCTAAATCTACCAATGGGATTTCATCTCTTAAACAAAATCTAGTGTCCAATTCACCTGAATTTATTGAAATCTACAAGAGGTAGAATCCCAGTATAAATTGTTTCTTAATATTAGGTTGAGCTCATATATTCTACTATTTCTGAGGAAATCCCCATATTCAATCCACAACTACATTTATCTAGGGTTTTAAATAGAGAACATAGTAAAGAAATTAGTCAACCTCATATTGAATTTACAATCCCTGTAAAAGGAAGACAGTCAAGGAATGACAAAGAAAGTAATATTATTTTCATATATGAACCTAGTCCTTTAGCACAAATCTCCAACATCTTAATGGGATCAAAATAKATTACAAATTCATTTATTTTTTTTCAATCAGAATTCAGTTCAGGTAAGCCCCCATCTCCATTGAAGATTTCTCTTCACACTCCTGTCAGATCTCAACCACCTTCTCCACAATGACATCCTAAATAGTCCCCTCGGGAAAGTCTAAGACAACCTMAAAGTAGAAGAATGGATAGAGTACCAAGAAGACCATGGATTTCCCCAAGAGTTGTTGTAGTTTGTGGTCGTGCTCATGATCTTCTCAAACATCCTGAATAAYTCCTCCCTAAATTCGATCATGATAATATGGAATGTCTTGAATATCATGTTAGTAAATTCATGTTAGCAATGAATTCAATGGGAGTGCAACATGAATATGTTGTATGTTAGTTATTTCCATACACTTTTGAACGACAAGCTTCCACTTGCTACTTTATGCTTCCACAAGGTACAATTAGAAATTGGAATCATTTTGAAACTACATTCATGAAAAAATTTGGTGAGGATAAGACCCCAATAACATTGGTCTTAAAATTGTCGAGAATTAAAATGACTCCCAAGGAGAAAATTAAGATTTTAATCATATATTCTTGACATTAATGAATAAAATATGAGAAACATTTGAGGAACATTAAATGTGGAAAAATAAATGATAAGTATTGTAGAAAAAGAACCAACTAAGGAAAAAATAACTTTCTCACTTATTAGGAAACAAAATGTAGTCGAAACCATAGAAGATAAAAAAGATAATAAGTTTTCGACATGGATACTTCTTAAAAAACTCTCCAATGATATTGTAGATCAGGTGAAATTTCATCATATAGGAGACCATGGAAACCACCTTTTAGGAGAAATTCTCCACCTCCTAATAATCCAAACACTTCCCTTGAATAAATACACATTGAGGTGTTTGCTCAAGATCATTACTATCAAGCACATGAAGCCAATCATTCTCAAAATTTTACTTGAGGAGCCTGTAATCATGAAACCCTTTGAAATATAGTAAGATAAATGTAGAAGGGCATGAGATATATGGCATCCTTTTGGTATTATTAAAAATTGTAAATTAATAGTGAATTGAAAAATTAAATTGAAAATTGTCTAAACATAATTGTTAAATATACATTTCATCTTAGGAGAAAATAATCTTCTATTATACTTTATATTACAAAAGAGTAATAAAAATATTAAGTTAAAATAAATGTACATAGATCATTAATATTCATAATATGATGAAGATATCATTGATAAGTAAATAATAAGAAATATAGTTAAAGAGTGTACATAAAATTAAATTAAACTCATTTTTAATTCGTAAAAATCAATTTTAAGAGCACATATAATTTAAGGAGAAGAAATAAGATGTATTATTCAAATTCAATTTGGATTGTGACATAAAAAAATATAGCTAGTAAATGAACTATTAAATGATTAAGAAAAGTAACAATTCATATACCACTAAAATAAAAAATCATTAAAAGATAAGGGAACACATAGGAGTAAAAGTAAGAATTGTGGAAATTGAGTGAGTAAAATTTAATATTTATAATTTTTTAATTGATAATTTTATGTGCACTTGTGTAAATGAGTGACAAGGAAGTGAGTATTAATCTAACAAATAGTAAGTGATATAAGTCACAAGAGGGTTTGGGCTTGGGGAAAACACTTTTATGTATCAAGATGATTGTCGTAATATTAAAACTACTTTTACTTTATTCTTATTGAAAGTTTGGTATATTAAAGTTTGTAAAGAAGTGAGAACTCTTCTCAAATTTGACAGCTTCAACTTTCAATAATTGCTAGAAAGTATGCAGCTAGAAGGTCCTTGGGGAAGGAAATTACCCAAAGAAATTGGTAGGGAGTTCAGCGAGGCAAGGCTAAAAATTGGAGCACACATTTCAAGTCAACAATCCATTCAACTAACGATAATTCTAGTTAATTTCATTTAGGTAATTATTGTTGTAATGAATAATTTCATGTGTATAATTAATTTCATTTAGGTAATTATTGTTGTAATGAATAATTTCATGTGTATAATTATTATTGTAATGAATAATTTCAAGTCAACAATCCATTCAACTAACGATAATTCTAGTTAATTTCATTTAGGTAATTATTGTTGTAATGAATAATTTCATGTGTATAATTATTATTGTAATGAATAATTTCATTAATGGGTAAGTTGCAATATTGAATGATATAATTTGTTTAAATTTTTATTCATTGTAATGGTATTGAATAATTTCATGTCTATCTTATAAAGGGTATTTTGGAATTATTAGGAATTGAATGATATAATTTTTTTTAAATTTTATGGATTGCAATTGTTGAAATTTTGGTTATGGATATACTTAGAGACACATTGGTTGAATATGAAGTGTTGTTTTTTTATATTAAATTATTAAAAATTGAAATTTTGGTTATGGATATACTTAGAGACACATTGGTTGAATATGAAGTGTTGTTTCTTTATATTAAATTATTAAAAAGAAAAATATTATATGTTGAAAAACACTTGGGGTTAATTTTATTTTTTTGGGTAGGAAATGCCTATAAATGTAGCTTTAAACAAAATCTGGTTATGTTATAATTCTAGAGATAAACAAAATCTGGTTATGTTGTAATTGTAGAGATGAACAAAATCTAGTTATGTTAGCGTCTGTACAAATTTTAATCGACCCTACAGAAATAATTATAAAATGGTTGGCTTAACCAGGGACGAGTAGATCCTTCCGAGGTAATTGGAGAAGGCATCTCCAGCCTCAAGATCAATAAATTTTCAAATTGAGTTCCAAATGGAGTCTTCATGTAAATAAACAAACCTGTGAGTGTCTCTGTCCATGTACAAAACCTCTGTATTATAATCCATTGGAGGATTGCTTCAGTTTTTCTCCTCTCTGGTAGACAAATTCCTGGCTGTTTTTTTAATTTGTAGCAGGGTTTCTCAGAGTTAACAAAGTAGAGCTGAGACAGAACACAAATTCACTCATTGCATTTTGATGACATTCAAGGGTCAAATTTCAGGTATGCCACACCTAGGTTTTTGTTTTCTAATTTTCTTTTGTGTTTCAATGGCTATGATCATATAGTGTAAGTCTGATCGTTGTTTGCCTGGAAGCTTTATACGTATTCCTTTTTCTAATTTCTCCCGGGCTGGTGCCATGATTATACGTATTACTTTTTTTCTTATTGTACGTCATAGGTTTAGTTATGCGCCTCCTGGTTTCAATTTCATGAACAAACAGTTCACTGATTTGGTAAAACAAAAACCATTAACGTCCCGAGTAAATTTAACGTGAAATTTTTATATGAACTTTCATGAGTTCTTTTCATGTAAGGATTTTAGGATGAACAGCATGACTTCCTGTCAATCACCACGTTTTGCAAAGGTTATCATTTATTTAAATAATCCAATGTTGCTATTTGGAAGAGCTTCAATGGGTTATGCTTAAGGCTACAGATGAAAATGTATATGCAAAATTGTGTTTTAAATTTTAAAATGCTAAACATTTAAATTCAAGATTTAAAAGATTTTACTCTTTGACTGAATGAGAATTCTGCATTTGTTACTATATCTTAGAGGTTGTTGTTTTTTTCTTAATTTAAAAATGGCAAGACATTTATTAAATAAATAAAAGATTCAGAGATTTCGTCACATACAATCCGTTTCCATATTATGGATGGCCAGAAGTTTTGCTTTTAGATAATAATAAAATTATTAACTTCCATTGAAATATTTAACTAATAGAATGAATTAGAAAGGTTCTAAGCATGGTTTAGACACTCTGATTGGAATTTCAAAACTGAATTGAATTTGATGGTTTTGATAATTTTGATGTCTACTCCCATTTTAAATTTGATTGTTTTGATAATTTTGATGTCTATTCCTATCATTTTAAAGAAATAAAAGTTGATGAATAAGAAGTTTTAACTATATTTGACAGACAAATTCAAACAATTCCATCCTGTATACCTTTTAACCTTTAACTCCAATTCAACAATGTCAAGGTTGAGTATATTGCACATTCTCTTTGACGAATATTAGGATCAGTTTTGCTAACCTCTAATTCCAATTCAACAATGTCAAGGTTGAGTATATTGCACATTCTCTTTGATCAATATTAGGATCAGTTTTGCTATTTTCATCTCTATAGGTCACTGAATCACATCAAATATATGTTTCTTCTGTTTTCTGATATAGTTGTGAATTTGTTGGAATATATAATTACTACTTATCTAATATGTTTGCTAATGTATTGAAAAGTAGAGATAATTTCTATTTGAGTTGTGTGATCCTATTCTTAAGAAATTGTTAAAAAGTTAGAATGATCTCCATTTATCTTTATAATAAGTTATATCTGATAACAACATATACATTCTATATAATAGAATCCAATGTATTAATATTAAAATAATTGAATATTTATTTACTATACTCTACTTTTCCATTTTATCATGGTATTATAGCCTTAGGGTTGGTCGTGACTCCCTCACGGGAGTGCCCAAGATCATGGGAAAAGTTGAGTACTTGTTTTTTTTTTATATTGATTATCAGTCTCAGAATCGATTTTCCCAAAATTTATCAAAAGTCAGAGTTACACCAACGGAACAAAGCCCTCATAAAGGAATTGAGCACGCACGCTCCAGGGTCAAAGGGCCTCTTTCCTACATTATATTCCCAGCCATTATTTATACAATGTGCTACATGCTTTTGGAAACAGAGATTGTCTTCTTGGCGAAATCCACAGTATACCGCTGTGCGGTTCTTTTGTACATTTGTTTGTGCCATTATGTTTGGTTACCATTTTTTGGCGTACTCGTAATAACAAGACTCGACAAGCCAATATATTCAACACAATGGGTTCAATGTACGCGGCAGTATTATTCATCGGAGTAAACAATTCATCATTGTGTGTTTGATTCTAAAGTGGTAGCATGAAGCTTCGGCCATGTCCATTGGATGTTAAATAAAGGAAATTTCCCTCTGTTTCATTTTTCAGGATTTGGCTTCAAATTTATTTAGTGATCCTTTGTGTGAACAAGATTCTCATGGAAGGCTGTAGAAAAAATATAAGCATTCGATTATAAAGCCATTATGTTCATTCCTTACCGCGTTTAAGCTTTTAGGCTTGAGTTACAATATGAAATCCAGAATCACTTAAGATTTAAAGGGTCTGCGATCTGAGACTGGGATTGTGCCAGATACCAAGGAGGTTGCGATTTGAGATATAATAGTTGTGAAAAAGCACAAATCGCAATCACGGGTTTGTATTGTATCCTCCTGGAGCGAAATCAACCTAGAAATTATGTGGTCGACATGGCTATGCATTACTAGCTTTTCTTCTTTTTGGAAGTGTAGATCGAGGCCGTGGGATCGACTACACCCTTGTGCTCATTGGTCATTCCCACAAAAGGATTGGTGAATGGACTAGGTGGATTGCGTCATATGAATGTTGTTGGTGATAATTCAAATGAAGTTTTTCTACCTTTGGAGGACGTGCCAGAACCACAAGGTGGAGGAAGAGTCATTGCCAAGGTATGAGGAAGCACTTGGTCCACTACCTCGAGGTGTTAAAGCTAAGCGAGGTGTATGTGCCCATTCCTTCATACTAAAAGTGCGTTGATTGTGAGAAGTGTGATTGAGTTGTGATATTTTTATTTTTTGTTTGAAGCTGTGCATAGTTATGTCATTTAAGTTATTTGAAATTGAGTCACACATGTAATTGAAAGAAAGTCTATGATATTTTGATGTAGTGGTCCTAGAGAATACTTAAGTATGTACCTCGTATAAGTTATGTACCTAGCCATTGTATACCTCCTAATGTGAAAAGTTTATGGTGATCTAAAAACGATTATGTAAAGAATGGTTTGTGGTCAAAACCATTATGTAAAGCATGGTTACAGGTAATTCGAGAAAACCTAGAGCATGGTTAAAGGTAATCTGATAAAACCTAGTGCATGGTTGATGGTAATCCCAGAAAATCCAGAGCATGGTTATGGGTAAGTCGAAAAAAACCCAGGTTTGATGATGATGTGATGAAGGGGGAGTTAAAGTTAAAAGTACACTTATGAGGAAGAATGGTTGAATGAACCATGTAGCTGAAAATGATTCCTAAAGAGCTGGCAGTTACAATGGGTGATGATCCATGTATTCCGTTAGATGGATTTCTTTTTATATGGACATCAATAATCAGATGCAGGTACAAGAGGAAGCAATGAAGATATGACCACATAGATATGAGTTGGATTGGTGAAATCCTTGTTTGGTGTGTGGTTGAGAGAATATCTCAACCTCTCCATTTATCTTTAGAATAAGTTAGATCTGATAACAACCTATGCACTTTATATAATAGAGTTCAATGTATTGATATTAAAGTAATTGAATATTTATATATTATACTCTAAGCATAATGGAATAGTTAATTAATATTCAATTTAATATATATTATAATATATTAATGAAAGATTAAGGCAAAAAAACTAGTTAACTTAATAAATTAGGTCATGAAAAAAACTAGTTAACTTAATAAATTAGGTCATGAATACATGTTGGTATAATACTTGAATAATTACATGGAAGCACATGTTTTAAAATTATAAGCATAATTGCTATGGTAACATATTATAAATTTAAGATAAAAAAATTCCTATAATAAATTAAAATAAAGTAATTTAGTCTTATCCAACTTAGGATTAGTTATTATTTTACATAAATTACAATTATATTATATTGGAATTTAGTTTAAATATATTTGAACATGTTTCTTATTTATTTTTTATTTTTTATTATTTATTATTTATTAACTTAGATTTAACAAGACAAAAATATAAAATAAAATAATTTTTAATTTATTGTAAAAACATAAAATAAAATAACCTTTTATTTATTAGCTTAAACTTGCCCATGTAAAAATATAATAAAAAATATGTATTATAATATAATGATGCTATGCACTCTTCAAATTATGCACTCATATAAAGAATTTATGAAGACTTTTTTTTATGTATATTCAAACTATTAAGATAACACAAGGGTGGGTGTAAGCTTGAAAGATAACATAAAGGGTTGGTGTAAGTTTAAATTAATAATGTTGTATTAAAATAACATAAAGGGTTGGTGTAAGTTTAAATTCTTAATGTTGTATTAAGATAACATAATGGTGGGTGTAAGTTTAAATTAATAATGTTGGTGTTTAGTTAAGAGATAGTATATAGGTATTAAAGTAAATATAAATATTTAGATTATTTAAAATTAAAATAAAAAATTTAAGGTGTTTGTTTAATGAAATTGTATAATCTTATGCATTTTATAAAAGTTGATTAAATCTTTTTGGAATATAATTTAAGATTCAATCTTATATTTGTGTAACTATTTTGTTTGAAAGGTTACTCGTAATTGAGAAGGGGTCCTTTGGTAGAGAAGATAGGGAATATTGAGCAGTAAATCCCTCTGAATGTAATCTACATTTCTCTAGAGAGCCAAACCACCATTGTAACACTGTAATTGTTGATAAATAAAAGTTGTGCATAGCCATTTGATGCTGGAATTTTTCCTTCAAGTATTCTCTAGGGTAATCTTTGTGTCTATTATGTTTAATTGTTTTGTGATTATTATTTTCGATCTTCTTTTTTTTCTCTAGCGGTTATTAATACCAACACCCACATCATTAAATTGATTTCATTGCATTGTCGAAATCATATGCAACAACATTGAATTACATTATCCACTATATATACCATGAATAGTTTCCTCCTTTAGCCACCTTTGTGATTTACCGAGACATTATTAACCAAAATGCAGTGACCAATTTGTCCCTCAAGCTTGTGTATGTTGGTAATTATGTACAACTCATTCTCATTAATTAGATCATTAGTTGTTCCCTATAGCTATAATTACCAATGCCAATTCTCTATTTAAGTGATAAGCTAATAGCCAACAAATCATTTTGGATTTATTTAATCTTTATGTATTAGCACAATTGTAATACCCTCTATGGGAATGGACATAAGAAGTATGTTGTAAGTGGGTTACTGGTTTACATTTGATTACTTTGGAATTTATATAAAATAATAATAAAAATAATAATAATATGCATTTGGGGTTATAATTCCTTAGAGAACCATGGGGACAATGAACTAGTGAGAGAGGAAATAGGGGAATCCATATGAAATAATATTTTAATGTGTTGCTTCATGTGTCGCTCTCCGAAGATTTCTTATCTTTTTCCTTGTAGGTATTATGATTTATTATTCCAAGCTCTACGGGTGGGAATGTGTTTCCCATGCAATTCGATCACACATGCAATCCTTGAGGAAGGAATTCGTTCCACCTTTGGAGGAAAGAATTAAGGGATTAATTCTATCATTTTTTGTATGTTAGATATGCCAAGGTGGGTGTTGGTGTTGAGTGTGCATTAAGATACCATAGTGTTTATAGAGTTTCTAGTGATGAAAATATGTAGAATCCACAATTGTGTTCATGGGTAATTACTGAGGTTAAGATGAATTAATTTACAACAAAATTTTATTAGTTTTCCATTAGTAGATATTTTCCTAGCCGACCTTTATGGAGCATTGAAGGGAAGTACGTTATCTCGAGGGAATGTTTAGAAGTGAAATGTATCACATTCCTTCTATTGTTCAGGCATCAGGGGGGAGAGAGGCTGGTGAGTGAGATGGTTATGGTAAAAATAATATAGGATGTTAATCGCTTGGTTGTGATACTTGAAAATCGGGTTGGGTGAGGAGAACTAGAGCTCTAGCTAGTAAATCAACTCTTTTTATTTCATTACCTAGCATGAGGGTGGCACCTACACAAGATAGTACCTATGTTTGGGATGAACAATTCTCCCATGAAGCATCATCAAGTGAAACTCATAATAGATAATTGATTTGTTCTTTAATTGTTATATTTGATTACTAATACCTTTGATTACTACTATAAATAAGTAACATGATCTTGTTTGGGAAGGATTTTGTTGTAATCCAGGGAATAATGATAAGCATTCAAGAAGAGAACTACATTCTAGGAGCAATAATAGGGACACACACATACTCAAGAAGAGAGAGATATTTGTGGGAAGGATATATATATATGAGTTTGTATTATGTCTTCATGAGTATTTGTATAATAGAGAGATGGTTAGATCAGTTGTACCTGCTCCAACTAATCCTTCATTAGGATTTATTTGTACTTTATTACACAATATATTCATATACTCATTATAATAACGTCTAGTGTATAATGTATGATGGCTTATTACAAGGGCCTAAAAGGCCTCCTAAAATATCCCCCACGCTCAAATCCTTGTTCATCATGCGCAAGTGTGCAACAACGTCCTCAGTCTCTACTATTGCAGATGTCTCCTTACTGTACATCAGCCATGCATATCGATCTGCATAGCTAAATCAATCACAACAACTGCCAGCTATATAGGAAGATACACATATACACAATTTACTGTGACTGGTTTCCAATGAATTTGAAGAATTCCATATCACATGTCTCGACTCCTTGATCTCTATATGATCAACTCTATTGATTTCTTTCTAGGTGCCACTGACCACCATAATCACTTGCAAGTATATATTCCTCCCAGGAGTCGACGAGGCGCTCTCTAGGAATGCTCCAATGAACCGCAACACCTGGGGTCTCTTTTTATGGAATCGATGAGGGTCTACAACATCAATTCAATCCTACCATTCCTCTTCTTTCTTTGTCATGACCCAAGGAACTGTTCTGCAACTATTCTACCAAAGGGCTAAATCATTTCAATCATTCTTATGCCATCATCTTGTCTTTTTATCTCTCGTGTGTGTGTCTCCTCATCTGATGTTTCTTTCTTGAATGCTTTTATCCACAATTGCAATACCCTCTATATAAATGAACATAAGAAGTATGTGGTAAGTGGGTAAGTGGTTTACATTTGATTGCTTTGGAATTTATATAAAAGAATAATAAAACTAATAATAAGGTGCATTTGGGGTTACAATTCCTTAGGTGCACCATGGGGACAATGAACTAGTGAGAGAGGAAATAGGGGGAATCCATATGAAATAATATTAAATAATGTGTTGCTTCCATGTGTCTCTCTACCAAGATTTCCTATCTTTTTTCTTGTATGCATTATGATTTATTATTCCAAGCTATACCGGTGGGAATGTGTTTCCCATGCAATTTGAACATACATGCAATCCTTGAGGAAGGCATTCGTTCCACCTTTGGAGGAAAAAATCAGGGGATTAATTCTATCATTTTTTGTATGTTAGATATGCCAAGGTAGGTGTTGGTGTTGAGTGTGCATTAAGATACCATAGTTTTTCTAGAGTTTATAGTGATGAAACTATGTGGAATCCATGATAGTGTTCATGGGTAATTACTGAGATTAAGAAGAATTAATTTACAAAATAAAATTCCTTGTTTTCCATTAGTATATATTTTCCTTGCCAACCTATATGGAGAATTGAAGGGAAGTATGATAGCCTAAGGGAATGTTTAGAAATGAAATGGATCACGCTCCTTTTATTGTGCAGGTGTAAGGGGGCGGGGCGGGGAGGGGGTTGTGGTAACGATAATATATGACGTTAATCTCTTGGTTGTGGTAATTGAAAATTAGGTTAGGTGAGGAGAACTAGAGCTCTAGCTAGTAAATTAACTCTTTTTAATTCATTATCTAGAATGAGGGTGGCACCTACACAATATAGTACCTATGATTCAGATGAAAAATGCTCCCATGAAGTATCCTCAAGTGAAACTCATAATAGATAAGTAATTTGTTCTTTAATTGTTAGATGTTGATTACTAATACCTTTGATTACTACTATAAATGAGTAATATGGTCTTGTTTTGTAAGGAAGTTTTTGTAGTCTAGGGAATAACGACAAGCATTCAAGAAGATAGCTACATTATAGGAGCAATAATAGGGACACACACATACTCAAGAAAAGAGAGAGATTTGTGGAAAGGATATTCATCAGAGTTTATCTTCCGTCTTCATGAGTATTTGTACAATAGAGAGATGGTTGGAGTGGTTGTACAGGCTCCAACTAATTCTTCATTAGGCTTTCTTTGTACTATATTACACATATATTCATATATTCATTATACTAAGGTCCAGTGTATAGTGTATGTTGGCTTATCACAAGGGCCTAAGAGGCCTCCCAACATCTCCGCCACACTCAAATCCGTGTTTGTTCTGAGCAAGTGTGCAACAACATCTTGGGTCTCTACTCTTGCAAAAGTCTCCTTACTGTGCATTGACCATGCATATTGGTTTACATAGGTAAATTGGTCTCAACAACCGCCAACTATATAGGAAGATACAAATATATAAGGTTTAGTGTGACTGGTTTCCAATGGATATGAAGGACTGCATATCACATGTCTCGACTCCTTGATCTCCATATGATCGAATATATCAATTTCTTTCTAGGTGCCACTAGCTTCCATACTCACTTGCTAGTTTATATTCCTCCCATGAGTCATCGTGACGATCTTTAGGGATGCTCCAACGAACTGCCGCACCTGGGGGCTCTTTTTATGGAATCGACAAGGGTCTACAACATCAATTCAATCCTACCATTCCTCTTCTTTCTTTGTCATGACCCAAGGAACTGTTCTACAACTATTCTACCAAGGGGCTAAATCATTTCAATCATTCTTATGCAATCATCTTGTCTTTTCATCTCTCATGTGTGTGTCTCATCATCTGATGTTTCTTTCTTGAATGCTTTTATCCACTCCCAAAGTGCTCATCATCAATGCTTAATATTTTATTGCTTTGCTTTATTGCTCATCAAACTTATATGCTTCTTTGTGCTTTTCTGGTATATGAGAATATATAGAGTCTGCATTTGATATTATATGGAGGAGAACTTGACTATGACTTGACTCAATGACTCAATGGAAAAAGAAATCTCATCAACTAGAAACTCACTTACATTACATAGGTAGAAGGGATCGCCTGCCTTTAAAAGACACATTTAACATCTTTCTTTCATTTGACTCAATTAACTCAATTGCACACTTGAATCAATCAAAACATTGACAACATTCCATTTTTTTTCAACTTTACAAACTCATTCTAACTTAACTCAACTAAAGATTTGGCCATTACCCTTCATGCAATGCCTTATACATGAGACTCCTTATTACATTGACATACTTTTTACAACCATGACTCCATCATTGGATTTAAAACTCAATTCGTTGTACTAATTATCCCACCTTGACTATGGTTTAACATATAAGAACTATGTGAAGTTGACACATAATTTGTGTATTTAGAAAACAATGATTGAATACAAGAGAAATCAGACAGTCCCTAAGTCATAAAATAAAAATTATTCTTCAATTTTAGAGATGCTTATCGTTTATCATTCAACGGTTGGGCACTCTTGTAGACGGTCTTTATTCCCAGTTTGTGTTTCCATCTTGGTCGATCTACATGGCTCGGTGGCGTTTGGAAGAAATCCATAGGCGCTAAAAACACCATCTTCAGTGTTAGAAAATAATTTAGCTTGAAATTTTCTCTCTAGGATACGCTGATCTTCGTCCGAAGTTCTTCTCATGCTTGTTGGATGCTTATCCATCAATGATTTTTATCAAAATTTCAATGATAATAAAGTCTCACACGATCGGACGCACTCGAAAGCCCCCCACCATTTGCCTAGTCTTGGCGTTGTCACTATCTCTTGGCATTAGTGAACTCTCGGTGCGCTTGATAAGACTGTCTCTTTTTTGAACTGAAAGGATTGCTCCTACTAACTCTTGGCATCTTGTGGGAGGTATTTTCTTGTTACCAAGACGATTCAACTTATAAGCAGTATCTTTCTTAACCCTCTTGACTTCCGGCTGTTCTTCCCTGAATCTGTCTCGTTTTTTGAACTATTGTTTATGCTTTGATTTGTTGTTTCCAAGATCCACTGTTTTTTTCCTGGCTCCCATCTAAACTTTCTGACTTCCTCTCTGTGTTTCAATGATTCTCTCCTCTCTCTATTAGCTCCTTCTGCTCTTCACTTGACCTGCTAGTTAGGATGGGGGAATCTTTCCCTCCTTCCTGACTGCTCCAGAAGTCTTTTCCGTTTTCTCCTCCCTAGTCTTCGTTTGGAATCTTTTGAAGCCGCTTAATGGAGCCTAAGTGCTCGGATCCCTCTGCAGGGAGTCTGGGAGACCCATGGGACCATCTGATACTCCTTGCATCGATAGATGACATTTGCAATAATAATTTCCGAACTAATAATCGATCTGGCACGCCTTTTCACTTGAACTCTAGACCCACACAACCTACCACCTCTGTAAATCTTACACCCTTGTCTGTATCTCCTGTGACTATCGAGACTACTTCACAGACCTTTTTAGAAGAAGCGCGCTCACCGGGCAAACTGAAGAGGAGCTATGAGGGGATAGAACAGCATGAACGAGGATACGGGGTGAGAAGTTATCAACCAGGAAGCAAGAACTCAGACAGTACCCCATCCTTCAAAATCCCAGGCATCCGTAAGCGTCTGCAAAAGGTTTGGAAACTAAAACAAAAACATCCCAAGCTCATACTTGGAATGGATATTGGACTTACAGAAGCCTGCAACCTAGCCTTGTGTGCCTTAGTGGGGAGGTTAGCATACAAAGAAAAATGTAAGTAGAATCTTGATGATTGGATTGCAAACAGTTGGAAACCACTCCTTGGCTACTTGCCCAAGATACACCTTCTTCAACATGGGTGGCTAGGTTTTATCTTCAAGACAACAGAAGACACTGCCCTGATCCTGGGAAGCTTCTGGGCTATCGATGGGGGAAGCCTCATGCTCAAAAGATGGAGACTTGGCTTTAACCCTACCACAGAGTTCTTTGGCCACAGGCATATCTGGGTCCTCCTTCCAGGTCTCCCACTACAACTCTGGAACCAGTGAGCACTCGAACTTGTTGGAGCATCCTTAGGATGTTTTCTAAAGGTAGATTTAAACTCTCTAGTGGCATCAGACAGAAGAATGGCGAGGATTTATGTGGAAATAGATATCCAGGCTGGACTTCCTGAAATTTTGGAGATAGACTGGCGTATTCAACTTTATGCTCAGCACCTGGACTACTTAGGTATTCCGTTTCGTTGTTCCCTCTGTCGTAGAACTAGCCACTTGAGAAGGGACTGCTCAAAGTTCCCCCTTCCTGATTTTGTTTTGGATCCAGCGGAAGAGACAAATTTCAATGGTTACATCTCTCCACCTGATCAACCAGCGGAGGAGGCTCCTTGTCCTCGAAGGGACTACACTCTATCTGACGACACTTTAGTGGGTAAGATCCATCAACACTGTCCATCACTTTTCAATATCTTCTCAGCCTGGGATAGGCTCTTCATTACTGAGCAAGCTGACAATATTATACCTGTTGATCCCATGGTATCTCTACCTGCTCAGCCTGTCTTTCCACCTTTACCCTCCCCTTCCCTGCCAAACCCATCCGAGCCTGTACCACCAGACATCACCAACACTACTTACCCCTCACTTATACCTCAGCTATTGACATCTGACCTATATGCAAGAGACTCGGAAACCCAACCTTCAGCAGTATCAGAAGATACACCAAAATCTTTCACACCAGCTGGCTACACAGAGCCGACCCAATCTGATATCCAACTAGATGCCATGCTTTTGGATGCTACCCCTGCTACCTCTCTTCCTTTTGATTCGATACCTATCCATACCTATCACGGGAACACTCTTATTCAACCTACCTTACTACATTCTGATCTTCCTTCATCCTCAAGAGTGACTCCTTCACCTGATCTGGATCCTACTTGGTCAAGAGGTATTGGGCTTGAACTATCGCCACTAAAAACTCGCAGTGCATGCAAGAAGACCATGGCTGGACTGTCGACAATGGTCACTACTACATCTGTTCCAACTCAAGGGGCGCTTAGAGGTTTAAAATCCCTAGCTCGAGGTAAATCATGATCCTTTTATCCATCAACGTCAGAGGGGTTGGAGGACCCCTGAAACAAGCCTCCATGCAAAGACTTCTTGAGAAGACTCAACCGTCAATCATCTTCCTACAAGAAACACTGGTGGATGCTTCTATTGCTAGGGATTTTTTGCATCAGTTCCGACCGAGCTGGCTAGCTTGTGCAGCAAGCTCTGTGGGAAACTCGGGCGGCCTATTGGCCTCGTGGGACCCTACCCTTTTTGAACTTTCACCGATGATCAGTCCAGAGGAAATTTTACTTTCCGGGATCTGTTTCGAACTAAACACTTCTATCAATTTGCTCAAAATTTACGGTCCATGTGCTGACCATAAATCTTTTTGGGAGAGACTTGATGATCTTGGTTTATTGGCGGTAAAGAATTTCATTCTCGCTGGAGATCTTAATTTAATTACCAGTCCAAAAAAAATGTGGGGAGAAAAGGCATCGATTGACCCACTATTGAGCTTTTTTAATCATATTTTTTTATAAAAACTCCTTGATTGATATGAAGTCAGTAGAGCTCCTGCCCACTTGGAGAAATGGACGACTGGGACCAGCAGGCATAGCTAAAAGACTTGACCGGTTTCTAATTGCAGATGGGTTACTCTTGCCTTCCTACAGCAACCGCGCATGGGTAAATCTCCCTTTCCTATCTGACCATGCATCGATTTGTTTACAGATAGGGGACGACCGTTTCGGTGCTAGACAACCCTTCAAATTTAATCCGCATTGGTTGAGGGAGACTTCTTTTAACAGTCTGGTCAAATCGGTTTGGACTGACAGTACCCTCATTGTTCCTGGTGACGCCCAAGGTAATCTGATCAGAAAACTCTCCAGATTAAAATCACTAATTATACATTGGTTAAAGAATAAAAAGGAAACAGAACAGGCTGAACTAAACGGAATAGAACAAGAGCTGGAAGACCTTCTAAAACTTAAGCTTCAGGACCATAGTCACACGGATCTAGACTATAGAATTCACTGTCTAGAGGTAGCCCAGAATAAATTTCTTCAGGAAGACGAGGAGAGATGGCGCTTGAAAAGCAGAATGCTCTGGCTACCTGGAGGGGATAAAAATACACGCTTCTTTCACCGAGTTGCCAGCTCTCGCCGATCAAAAAATCACCTCTGGGATATAGAAGATGAGAATGGCATACTACACCAATCACAGGAAGACATCAAAACGGCGGCCTTCATTCATTATAAAGCTTTTTTCCAGGCAACATTTGCTCCTTCCCTAGCAACACAGATAGAAACAGCTAGCTTCTTCCCAAAGATGGTCACAACCAAGGAGGCTTTAGCTTTAGAATCTCCCTGTACAAAGGAGGAACTGTTAGAGGTTATCAAAGGTTCTAAGAAAGAAAAAAGTCCAGGACCCTACGGCTGGTCAGTCGAACTCTATCTCCATTTTTTTGATCTTATGTGGCAGGACCTCCTGGATGTCATGGAGGATGCGAGAATCAAAGGAAGAGTAAGCCCTCAGCTAAATAACACCTTTATTGTTTTGATTCCTAAATAAAAGATTCCAAGGCAGTTTAAATATTTCCATCCTATATCACTCTGTAACCTCTGTTACAAAATAATCTCAAAGATCATTGCCAGAAGACTTCGTCCCTTTCTCTCCCGGGCACTTTCTGAAGAACAACTTGGCTTCCTAAAAGGGAGACAAATTCTTGATGCAGTTGGAGTTTCTCAAGAATGCATACACAGCATAAAGACAAAAAAACTAAAAGCCATTCTTCTAAAGCTGGACCTTAAAAAGGCTTTCGATTGCATTAACTGGAACTTTCTGCATCTTATTCTTATACAGAGTGGCTTCAGCATCATTACAACCAATTGGATTTTGGGTTGTATCTCCTCGGCCACCCTTGCTATACTGATCAATGGAGAAGCTACAAAAGCTTTTTATTGTGAGAGAGGACTCCGACAGGGATGCCCTCTCTCACCACTTCTTTTCATTTTGATCCTGGAAGGACTCAGCATCTTACTCAAGAATAGCCAAGCGGATGGGCATCTGAAAGGGATAAAAGTTGTGGGGCTGACACATATCCTGCATATCCTTTTTGTAGATGACGTGCTGATCTTGGCTACTGCCAATCTGGCTTAATGGACCATCATTCACTCTATCTTAAATACCTTTTGTGTTGTTTCAGGTTTAGAAATCAATGTCCATAAATCCGTCTTCCTGTCTTCGAATGCACAGGATACTTTGCAAACAGAATTAAAAAATCTGTTCGGAATTGATTCTCTCGAACTATCGGAGGGATTCACCTATTTGGGATACTTCATAAAATCCTCCACCTATACAAAAAAAGATTGGACTTGGCTAATAGACAAATTTGAAGGCACAATACATAATTGGCGAAACAGATTGCTCTCTATGGGTGGTAGTTATGTTCTGATAAAAGCAGTCTTGGAAATCCTCCCGGTTTTTTGGATGGCATTAGCCCACATCCCTGCTTCCATTTTGAAAACCCTTCGTCAACTTATCTTTACCTTCCTTTGGACCGGAAGTAAGAAGAACAAGGGTTTTCACCTCAACAGATGGGAGGTTTTATCAAAACCAAAGTTGATGGGAGGTTGGGGCCTTAAAAATCTACCTCTCTTTTATAGGGCGCTCTCGGCTAACACCCTTTGGAGAATTTTAACAAAACATGGCCTATGAAGTAGAGTAATCAAAGCTAAATATCTCCATCAGCTACCGGTTCACATCTGGATCAGATTTGCCTCGGAGTGCCCTACAAAAGGTTCACAGTCCTGGAAACATCTCTCATCCTCCCTACCGATCATTCTTCAGTGGATTTCGTGGAAACCAGGCAATGATTGCTTGATTGAAGTCGATAGAGACAACATTCTGAGCTTGGGCAGAAACACCATGCTCTCTCCTCCTCTTCTGGCGCACCTTCACGATAAAAGTCTTTTCTTCTTGCATCAATTCTACATCCCGACCAATGGGAGACCGTTAGGTGACACTTGGCTCAAAGGCTCGGATCTTCAGCTGGATTCTGAGTTTATAATTGAATGGGACGGCTTCATCCAGCTCATTAAGGAAGCAGGCATGTGACTACAAGGAAGACCGGATACTCTCATCTGGACGGGAGGGGACTGTTCCGGTCTGCTCACCACAAAAAATGTTTACCAAGCTCTAGCTTCAAAATTCTGGACTCCTTTAAATGCTAGCTGGAGACAGAGGATATGGAGGGGTGATTGCCCATTGAAGCTAAAACTATTCGCGTGGCTTATGATCGAAAATAAATTACTAGTCTGGGAAAAGCTGCAAGCTCGTGGCTGGGAGGGCCTGAATCGTTGCATCCTATGCAAACATTCCAGCGAATCAATTCTCCATGTCTTCATACATTGTTCTTTCACCCGCTCGATTTGGTCTCTTCTTTCATCGACGATAAAGATCACCTCTTCTTGGACGGGTACCAGTGTGCATTGTTGCTTTCATAACTGGTTTAGTGATAACAGATCTCATACAATGCTCCCTGTCCAGCTTTGTTGGCAGGTCTGGAAGGCCATGAACGCAACGATTTTTAAAGAGAAGACTCCATCAATTCATAGAGTGACAAATTACATTCTTGCTGAGCTGGCCGAATCAGGTAACAATTTAAAGGTTCTGCCACCCATAAGGCACAAATTTGCTATCCCACTTGACAGGGCAGTTGCCTGGTTCGACGGAGCATCACAACAAGGGGGCGCTCTTTGTGGGGCTGGGGAAAAATTGCTCTAAGCTCCCACACTTGCATCTACTGGACACTAAACTGCGGATAGGGATCTAACATGAAGGCAGAACTTTTGGGTGCGTGGGCTTCTCTCATTCTGGCATGTCGCCACACCGATGAGCTGTTACTTATGGGAGACTCAAAAATTACTATCAATTGGCTGAATGGTCCAGCAGACTTCTAGGTGGCAGCCCTTGAGTGCTGGAAAGAGAGAACCAAAGATGCTACACTACTGTTTAGAAAGATCTCATTCTCTCACATTTACCGAGAGAAAAACAACGAGGCAGATACCCTTTCTAAAAGAGCATTGCATCTACCATCGGGCCAAATCTGTTTTACAAAATGGGAGGATGGCAATGAAGGACCAGCCATCAAGATTAAGCTATGATTTGACATCTTCAGTTTTATTTTGCAAAACTTTTGATCTGAAAGCTGATCATAGATGAGGATAGGACTAGCTCCAAGCATTAAACATTTCTACTTTTGTAATCTATCTTTTGAGTAGATGGTTTTTGTATATTTTTATATCCTTATGAATATAAAGAACATTCTTTCTCGTGGAAAAAAAGTCTCACTCGATCGACTCTATCCGAGGTCCACTTCTGCATGGTAGATCATTCTTTATACTCCGAATTTTCGGATACAATAAATATATTTGGCCAGTATGTTCTAGTATTCTTTATTCAGCTCGCCTTAGAAAAATTGAGTATATCTATGGATAGTTTACAGTGGACACAATCTTTTGTATTTGCATTTCTTTAATAAACTACGGGGTATGTTGATCTTTATATTCACGTTGACTACAGTTTCATCATCAAAAGTTACAATGTAAACCTTTGGCCCTTGATAACCAGAGAGAGAATAGATAAACTTTATTTCAATTTTCCATCCCTGGACCTCCGCTAAACTTTTTCGGAATACAGACTCGATCGCTTTCTCGATCATTATGGTATTCACTAGTTGAGTTGGGACTTTCAGATATGGTCTTCACCAATTGAGTCGGTGCTTTAAGATATGGTCTTCACCAGTCACGATTTCTCTATTGATCATAAGTAAGAGTCGTATGCCCATCGAACCAACAAGACATGTATCAAATTAAATCGGAACTTGCATGTGAGACATAGCACAGATATTGCTCTTGTTATCGACATCATACATATGAATATGTTTGTCATCTGAAGCAAAGAATAAGATCCGAGAATCAGTGGAAAAAACAACATCCAATTGCTCCTCTAGCTTCCGACCCCTGGCTCGGTTGTCTGAAGTTGCACATTCAAATCCTTCTTTCGGCTTTGCAGCAAGGTAAATTTTATGAATTGGATGAGTCCGATGGATGACTAATCTTCAACATCAACTCAACTCGACTTGCAAATTATGTTCTTGTTTTACAATCTTGATATATGCAAGCCTACAAAACCTCTATTCTTTTGCAGGTTTTAGCATGTAGTCATGATCATTGAAATAATCCTTAGTCTTTTTAATGAAGCTCCTCCAACAATAAATCCTTCAATATTAGATCATATTTCAAGTTTAACACAATTTCTAGAATTTACATATACTATGCTTCTATGTTTTTATATAGGAAACAAAGATTGTGCTGACCAAAAGAGACGTTAAAGATGCCATTCCAAAGCTTGCTTAAGCATCTTCAGCAACGACTTTCTAATTCTCTTATTCTCTAAAGATGTACTTATCTTTAATTTTGTGTTTTCTTATTCTTATATGCAGGCTTCTTCCATGCAACTCTCACCCACCAGGAAAAGGTTTTGTGTTTTCTTATTCTTATATGCAGGCTTCTTCCATGCAACTCTCACCCACCAGGAAAAGGGCCGCTCCAAGATCGTCTTCATCACAAACTTATTTATTTCCACGAGCATTTCAAACAACAATTGCATGAGCATCTCAATCAAATCTTCCATCCAATATCGAAGTCGAGGTCACATAGCAACGAAACCTAAGTGTTGTACTCGAGGGAATAACTACAAGTATTCAAGAAGAGAGCTACATTATAGTAACAATAATAGGGACACGTGTACTCAAGAAAAGAGAGATTTGTGGAAAGGATATTTGTACAATAAAGATGGTTGGAGCAGTTGTATCCACTCCAACTAATCCTTTCTTAGGCTTTCTTTGCACTTTATTATACATATTCATATATTTATTAGTACAATATTAGTACAATAGAGATGGTTGGAGTCCACTCACAGCTCCAACTAATCTTTCTTTAGACTTTCTTTGTATTTTATTACACATATTCATATATTCATTCTACTAATGTCTAGTGTATAATGTATGATGGCTTATTACAAGGACCTAAGAGGCCTCCCAACTTAGCATTGTTCCAAGAAGAATTATGGGTTGTATGATAGATCCTTATATGGGTATTTTTTTAAAGATTGTTACAATGATTGTTGTGATGTAGATGACATGTTTATTCTTCTATTGTATAAATTAAAGTTTAGCTAGGTCAATTGTTTAGAAATGGATGTGTGCTAGGAAATGGCCGTGTGTAGGCGACAACCATGAAGAAAATGTAATTAATGTATTGGAATGGATTGTATATGAATGTTGTTGCACTTGTCCATATATCAATTGTTATTATTCCATGAGTAAATAAGATATTAAGGTGTATGTGTTTAGATGGCTAAATTCCTTCATAGGTATAATGGATGAATATGTTATCAGCAATGGACTTTACATTGCTAATTGATATTGTTTGTCAATTATATCCAATAATTCTAATACTAGTTTAATTTGGATAATTGGTTATGTGACAACATAATACCAAAGTAATTTGAATGGTTTATGGAGTACCTCCTCACCTCAATTGTGTAATGAGGTGATTGGGTATGTTACAACAACATTGCGTCACACTCACTACATGTGTGGTAGTATGTACAACCATTTTTTGAAATATTTCAAACATTATTCATCAAAGTGCATAACAAGGAATTTTCCAAGTTATCCCCATACAAACATAGAAATATGTAAATTGTATTGGCTATGGCGAGGAATGATGTCAAGTAGTGGTTTTATTCATGGTCTTACATTGTTCATGTATATTGTAATAGCATGTGTGTTTTAATTTGAGTGTGAACATTATATATATAGAGAGAGAGAGAGAATTATTCAATGACTTCATATAATTAGACTCTTGGGATTGTACATTTAAATAATAGAGTATGGTATTTTTCTAGCATGATAGAGTTGAAGCACAATTGTTTTCATAGTTGAAATCTTGGCATTACAAGCAAACAAACAAATCATTGAAACCAAATTTGAACAAAGTTAGTCATTCATAGAAATGAATTCATATTGAAGAAGCTAGATGTTAGTTTGGGAGTGACTCACAGAGAGATACAATCTTAATTTCCTAGAGAAGGATCTATGTTGGCAATATGGAAAATACATAGCCATATCATTTACAAATCATATGGTATCAAAGCCCAATTTCAAAAACACTTGGTGAACAAATTGTATATTAAATATTCCCAATGGATGCTAAAAAAGTGGAGAAGCATTACTACAAGGTCTAGAAAGGAGTACAAAAGAAAAAATTGTAGGGATATTTCATGAAGAACATGATAAGGGGCTAACATATACATGTGAGAAGCCATAAGCTACTCCTCAATGACAAGGGATAATATATCAAGTCATAAGATACTCCTCAATGACAACAGAGAATATATCAAGGCATAAGCTAATGACAAGGGATAATATATCCATGTAAGAAGCCATAAGCTATTGCAAGTATGAGAACTAGGGTTTTGAGATGAAAATTTTGAAATAACCCAAACTCTCTTAATATTTATCAAAATTTATATTATAATCACAATTATGAAATCCCACGACCACTTTGCATCTACAAGCACTTGTTTAGGAGGAAATCTTAACACTGTCACAAAATATCTACTCTACAATCCACATGACTCTCACAAAAAACCATAAAATTGTTGATTTTAAATGAATGATATATCCACTTTCGGAAATCCAATTTGGACCTTTGTTTTAGCTTGCATTTTTTTAACGAGAAACTCATATCTTCAATTGGTCTCTTCAAATTCCACTCATAAAACTAGAAG
This sequence comes from Picea mariana, assembly GCA_032191745.1. Classification (NCBI taxonomy): domain Eukaryota; kingdom Viridiplantae; phylum Streptophyta; class Pinopsida; order Pinales; family Pinaceae; genus Picea; species Picea mariana. The sequence continues at coordinate 287,797 of JASDQU010738808.1, forward strand.
AATTAGCCCAGATATTGTAACCCTCTTTTTTCCTTTGAAAGCCTGCAAAATAGAAAAAAATTCCTTCTTTTTGGGCCCAAAAGAGAGTTGCAATACCAATTGTTAAGTACCTTAGATCTGAAAATGCTATCACATAAAAGATATTCTAAAATAAGATAGAGGATCCCCTTTACTTGATTATATAAAAATATCCTCAAGGAAGGTCAACACCTTATAATAATCCTTATATGGAAGGAATCCACTCATGTTCATTTATCTCTTAAGGTTGAGCGACCTCTCAATGAGCTAAGCTTCAAGTACAATATTTTTCCACTCACCCCATAAGGAGGAAACCATCCTTACTTATAGCTAACAAGAAAATTGTAATCATAAAACCCTACCAACTATCTAGTAGACTTGAGTAGGCTTTATTTAATAAGACCTCATTACATTTATTCAATATTAATTACCATAATGAATTTTACTTAATAATAATGAATATAATGGACCTAATCCATCTTACATTGAATGACCTACAATATCATTACTCTAATAGACCCTTCCACCCCTCATTATACCCTTAAGGAGTATCTCAACAAGGAAACTGTCCATGCAAACACATTAAAACATCATATTAGATACAACATAACAATAATCAAAACATATTATACTAACATTTTTACTTTCATTACCATCATTAAACTCAAACCACGAAACATTTCTTAACATACATGTATTAGTAACTCAACATGTATCTACAGTAAATATCAATAACACTTTCACTAAAGTTACAAACATAACAATACATAAATGAATCAAAATACTATATTACAACATTGAATATTATAATCCACATATTTTTAAATTAAACAACATCTTTAAAAAAAAATAAAAATAGCCACACAAACCATCTTATATGCAAAATTCAAATCACCAACAACATAATCAATTCCTAAAACTCAACATAAAACATAATTCTTTATAAATAAAATCGCATTATCACTTTAGGCTATTAAATTCATTAAATTAACGTAAATGCACATACATTATCTTCAAATTCCATGAATCCCATAATAATAGAGATAAAGTATATGCCCTAATGTAAGGAACTACACTTTGCTAATTTAAGAAAATATTTAATACTCTTTGTTTTCTTAATTTAATATTATTCTAATATAAGGAACTACACTTTGCTAATTTAAGAAAATATGTAATACTCTTTGTTTTCTTAATTTAATATTATTCTTAATCTTAATATGAAGTACTACACTTTGTTAATCTAAAAAAATGTTTGATACTATTTTATTCTTATAGAGGTTACAACATTTCAAACTCAAGAATAATGATCAAGACTACAACGTTTATCAAACTCAAGCATACAGATCATTATGTTTGAGTGTATAGAGAATCATGATCATATAGCTGAACAATTCTTCCATTTAAGAGTTGGATAGGTCTTGCATTTTTTTCATAACCCTGCAAAATACAATAAATTGATTAATTATATATATATATAAATTTATTAATTTAAAATTTAATAAAATAAAATTTAAATTCATAACCTTCCAAAATACAATAAATTAATTACTAGTTAATATATATATATATATATATATATATATATATATATATATA
>JASDQU010738808.1:305396-328271 GCA_032191745.1 Picea mariana
TCAGAAGGAGCACGGAGAGATAGCGAAGTCCTGAGTCGCGACGGGCCCACGAATGCTGTGTGGAGTTAGCACGTGGTCTCGGCACTTGGGCACTCGGAGACTTGAAGTATAAAAACTCGGCATCGCGAGTGGCGATATTCCGTGGTTGACGTTGACCATCGGGACTCGGAGTCTCGGTGTTTGGGTGCACGGGACATGGTTGCAAGACCCGCGATATCACGAGACCCGATCTCCCAATATCTGAAGGGGAGATCGCTGAAGGAGAACTATTGTGGGTAAGGAGCTCCCGCGGGAGTCGGAAGAGCTGGGCTCTTAGGGCCGTGGAAAGTGAAGGTCCTGGTGAAGCGACCGGCCAAGTGGAAAGCGCACGGTTGCACCATTTAATCTTCATCTATTGTAGCAAGTGGGCATACATTATTCAGTCGAGTTTCCAGCGACATTGTATATGACCTTCATGATATCTCTGAGTGATGCTTGGAGCTGATACAGAATTGACCACGGATCTTGTCCCACCAAAACTTTACAACGTCGTTGCGTCGCGGTCCTCTCTGCCTCAAAAAATCAATCCAACCACTAGTGAGTGCGTAAGATTCGCCAAATTTGCTGGAGTTTCTCTAGCTGAGGACAAAAGTGTGATCCACTCCATGCTCAATGTCGTGTAAGCGAAGATCCAAGCTTGATTCGTTCATCATAGTTGCATTTTGCTCAGGTATGAGGTGTTGATGCATAATATTATATTATACCACACCTCAGACCTGAGCAAAACGCAACTATGATGAACGACTCAAGCTTGGATCTCCGCTTACACGACATTGAGCATGGAGTGGATCAAACTTTCGTCCTCAGCGGGAGAAACTCCAGCGAATCTGGCGAATCATATGCACTCACCACTGGTTGGATTGATTTTTTGAGGTAAAGAGGACTGCGGCGCAACGACGTTGTAAAATTTTGGTGGGACGAGATCCGTGTTCGATTCAGTATCACCTCCAGGCACCACTCAGAGATATCGTGAAGGTCATATACAATGCCGCTAGAAACTCAACTGAACAATGTATGCCCACTTGCTACAATAGTTAAAGATTATAGAAACAAACAATACTTCTGAAATGTTCAGAAATGAACCAAACGATTACAATACTTCTAAAATGCTCAGAAATAAACCTTTTAAGTTATACTCCTCGATACTGCAATTCCATGGTGGAATCCTGCATATGCATATGTTACATGCTTTCTTTATGTGATGTTTAGGAGTAGGGCATATCTTATGTGGCAAGCGCTATACACCGTCTCATGGCCTTTGAACCGAGACATTTCAAAATTTCAATTCTTTCAAATGAAGCGCGCACTAGTTTAAATTTTGAATTTTTAAATTTCAATTACAGAAATATGGCACGGGGGTGGTTGTTGGACATTTATGAGAGGTCTTAGCATGTGATTGCTGTCATTAATCCAATGTACCCTAACTCGCTGGAGCAAGTGGCTGAATCGCAGATTTGTCCTGAGACGATAACGAGACGGGTGATGAAAATACCTCGTCAATGACGTTCCAAATGACTCCCTCCGTGCAAGGAGGAGTGGTGAGAGATCCCATGTACCGGTAATAGTTCATGAATATTATGTCAATCGGATCCACCATGACTAGGGGTTCTTCCGGCGGTTCCATATTCGCAATGGCCATGATTTCTTCCCTTATCTGTTCGTTATACCCAAACATAGTCAGCAAAATATAATCGCGTAATTATATATATATGAATAAGCAAAATAACAGTTCAAAATATACCCCTGCCAGGAAAGTGTCAGGCGTGTAGCGAATGCCTGTTTCAATGCAAAACCCTTGAGTAACGCCTAAATAACAAAAGATAATTTAGTGTAGCAGGGATTGAAAACAGGGTTTTGAGATTGTTCTGTTTTCTATCTATAGTGTGCTCAGCCGGAGTGTGCCAATGGCATTGATTCAGTGTGAATATTTTCCCTTCTATCTCACGGCGTCTTCCGGCCATTTCACCTGATGCAACACAGCCATAGATGTAAGAGAGATCGAACCTGAAACCTTTGTAGAGTAATAGACGTCAAAAGATTTAAAAGAAGGGTCCCTTGATGACCATGATTTCGTGCCCCCTGTTGACGAGGGTTGCATTTGCAGAGTGATAGATTCTGCTGAGAGTGCCCAGGTCCGGATAAATTATGGCGTTTCCCTTCACCACATCGATGGGAGACTGTTACGTCCCGTTCCCGCAGGCTCCCCCCAGTGCTCAGGCCCCTTCGGACCCTCTTTGTACTCGAACTCCCTCTCGTTCTCTGTCCGTTCACACCAACAAGATCGAGTTTCAGATTAATGTCTGCAAATTTCTTTATGAAGATTTTAAAAAACACGGTTATAAAGGGTACGAGACGAATTACCAGCTTCCAGAGTTCGAACCCCGGCAATGAAGAGGATGAGGGAAAATGCAATGAATGCCGATATTACAGATCGCGCCATAGTGAGGAAGCGAGAGAAAGAATGGGTGGGATAGTAGAGGGTTTGGGTGAACACAGGCAATACAGAAAACGAGATAACATAAACCAGACACTCGCCAACAAGCCTACCTAATAACGAATTGGCTTCCTCAATCGCCTCGCCCGCTATTTATTTGTTCGTTTAGTAGACGAATCGCCGAAAGAGGTTGGTTTGATGAAACGAAGAATATGAAACGGCTGAAGAATATGAAACTATTTATTGTAATTATGCTGTTGTTGTAATAAGTAAAYGTGGCAAAAATGTAAATTTAATTAAAATAATGATAAAAAATTAATAATGAAATAAATTTGTAATTTCAATTAAATTTGTTAATTATTTAAATGTAGTTATTAGATAGTTATACATTAATTTTTTAATCATATTAAATAAAAATTAAAAATAAACAAATTAAGRGAAACTCTTAAAAATACTWAAAAAATTATGAACATAAAATCATTAAATGTACCCATTATCAATAGATATAGACCTTTCGACTTAAAAATAATAGAATTTCCAACTACATTCCTCCGTGTTGGAGGAAATACAAAGCTGGTAGAGTTTTAAATCCTTATCAGTTGTACTGTGGAAAGGACGTCGGACCACATAAATACCTCCGGCTCTCCACTCTCTGCCGTTCTGGTTCTCTTTAGAATCGTTAGATGGCATGCGAATTCAGTTTAACATGATTTTACTAGTGCAACCCACGTCAATTCAATTAGTCGTTGGGTTTTTGTGGTGTACGCCACGTCCTTTCAATTCTAGTTAGGTTTTTGTAGTGCACGCCACGTAAATTCAATTTAACATAATTTCGATATATTATTCTATCAATTTTTATTTATTTTTAATAAATTTAATAATTTCAATATTTTATTCATCACTTTATATTTTAATTATTTTTGTTTTTTTAAACTCAATATATTAAAACATAATTTATATTTTAGTTATTCTTGTTTTTTTTTAAACTCAATATATTAAAACATAATTGCACTATTTAATATCAAAGCCTTCCCAAAATATATTAAAACATAATTTATATTTTAATTATTCTTGTTTTTTTTTAAACTCAATATATTAAAACATAAACATAATTGCACCATTTAATATCAAAGCCTTCCGTTGGTACATTGTATTTTATACATACAATTGCCACAATATACCCACTTCCTTGTCATATGATGTGACTCATATGTACAACTATGAGTGCAACATCATTACACTCGTATACAAGTGCCACCCATTTTTACCCTTCCATTGTCACAATAATACAATCTACCCATTTTTACTCTTCCATTGTCACAATAATACAATTTGCCTATCTTCCACTATACTATCTTATACAACAAATATATCTTTCACTATACTATCCTATGCAACAAATATAATAGTCAATTGTACTAGCAAATTAAGATCCGATCCATGTAGTTCTAAAAATTTCCATGAAATTAAGAGATCATATAACAGTGACTTAAGTAAATCAAAGTTGATCACAAGAGTTCTCCTCCAATAATTATGAAATTGTTAGGATACACTAATATTAATTCTAGGTTGGATGCTCAATACGACCAAGTTGTCAATGATTAAGGAAAAATCAAGGAGAAGTTTGATCAAAACCACAGTAGTCTAATGTAGAGAATTAAATAATTAACAAACACAATAGAGTAGCCAAGTAAAATAATCAAGGAAGACATGAAAGAACACACCAAAGAAATAATGGAGCTAAAGGCACTTCTCAAAGGGTTTTTGCTCAACATTAAGTCTCTGGATATAGTTAATCTGCAACTAATTTCACCAAATACAAATAATCCACAACCAAGCATGTCCACAAGTGGTAATCCACAAGAGGTCATGAACTTACCACTCTCCTACACAAGTCCGCCAATTTACAGGTACCTAATAAGGGTAAAACTAGAGTTATCAAAGTTCAATGGGAATTAAAAGAAAAGTGTGGTCTAGCTTAACAAAGTACAAGAATACTTTGACATACATAATATAAAAAATGTCAATGAAAGAATCAAACACACCTCCATTATATATTGAGGGAAACATGTATAATTTGTACATGTGGTAGAAGAAGTCAACTTATTCATATGACCGGGGTATATTCAAGAATGATTTATGAAAACTCGCGAGACTTGAACAAAAAGGTAATGTGCAGAAATTCATGCATAAATAAGAAGAACTTGCTACATGAGTACTTGGGTTATCAAAAGAGCAACTAATCATATGTGAGCAAACTAAAGTCACACATGCAAAATGGATTAAAAATGCATAATATTGCATCCATGGAAATCGCCATGCATAAGGAAAAAACTACAAATGCTAAACTCGAAAGATCTTTTGAAAAAATTGACAAGGTTTATTCAATATGGAAGCTACCCCAAACCACAAATACTAAAAATTTGAAATATCATCACCACATCTAAGAGAATAGAAATATAATTTGGACCTAATGAAGAAGGGAGGGAAAATGTAGATATTGTGGAGACAAATGTCATCAAAGCACGGATGCAACAATAAAAAAATCATACAAATATGAAGTTGAAAGAGAATTAGACACCTCCATTAGTGACTGTAATGAAGAAGGAAAATAATTGTCATGGATGTGGTAAGAATTTGGCTCCACGTCATATATATCATTGCAAAATTATAAACCAGAAGGAAGCAAAGGTTTTCACTAAAGAAGATATGTTGGGTTCTAATAATGATGAAAACTCATTGAATATATCATTGGAAACAACCCCACGAATTAGCCAAATATTAGGGGAAATTTGAGGTCTAAAATGGGCCTCCTAACGAAAATAATAAAATAATAGTTACGAATTTTGAAAGGAAAAGAAAGAAGACTATTTTTTAAAATCGTATTTCGACTTATCTCCTTATAGGTTTACTCAAATATCAAGTGTAGGTCGTCGTTGGATGTGAAATTAACTTCCATATCCAACGAGTACACATTTTGCATGATTTTGATAGACCCGCATTGAGATAAGATGGAAATACATGGATTTTTTTCTTTTTTTTTCTTTTCATGTATTTCCAGTTTATCTCATTGTGGGTCTATAAAAAACAAGCATAGTGGGTACTCATTGGATGTGGATTTTAATTATGCATCAAATGACTACCTACATTTGAGATTTGAGTAAACCTAAAAGGAGATAAGTAAAAAAAACAAATAAAAAAAGTATTTTTCTTTGTTTCCGTCCAAAAATATTTATCCTTGTGGTTGACATCATAATGTTGAATCCTATTGGTTCATTTAAAGTTTATTTTGATAGTACATTTTTTGTTTTGAGGCTCATTTTTTACCTAAAAATTCCTCTAATGATTTTGAGGAAGAAGAATCAAGGGTCCATAATGAACCAAAAGAAAGAAGCAGAACTATCTATAACAATATATACTCCACTTCATCTAAGGAACAATGGTAATAGCTAAATCATTAGTGACGAAAAACCTAATATATTGATTGCGGAAATTATAGAAAGAATGGAATGAGGGGCCCTTAAACTTAAGTGAAGCATAAAGAAAAAAATCTCACAGTTTTAGTAGACTCTAGAAGTACACACAATTTCATTGATATTAATCTCGTAAAACAAATAAAACTTTTTGTATACCCAGTGAAAGATCTCATTGTTAAAATGGCTAATGGTAAACAATTCAAAGGAATAGGAAGGCGTTATAAAATTCATGTACATATACAAATATTGGAACTACAAACTAGATGTTACAAGATACCACTCAATGGGATGAACATGGTATTAAGAGCACAGTGGTTGATGCAATTGGGCACATATGCCACAAACCTCCAAGAACACTTTATGGCATTCAAATGGTAAGGGAAGAACTACAATTTCTATGGGTTAGGAATCCTATATCATATGCTAAAAGAAATCACAAATCACACACTTCTTCTACAAACAAGCCTCACAAATATTCAAAGAAAAAAAAATACACAACCAAGTTGACTCTCTTCTAGGGTTTCTTTGAGGATTAAACATTGATAAAGGGACAGGAAATGTTATTGATTCATATTGGATGATTATATAGTTTTTCATCTACTTTGGTACTTTTTTGAGTAGAAAAATCGGAAGAATTGGCTTGCAAGGCCCATTTTAGGGGTGGGTCCCAATTTGGTGATTTGGGGTCTGAAACTTCGAGAGATGATTTGAGGCATCAAATGACACTTTTTAGTGCCAAATTTTTGGGATCTTAGCTTCTATCCCATAAATACTATTCTACACACTAAAATCTTTCCCATGACTAAAAATTTCCTCATTCAGAGTTTATATGCAGAAGTTATGCCTCTTGTAAGTGGATCTCTATTGACCATAATGGTACCAAGTAGATGCCACATTAGTGCCCATTAGTCACACATGTGGGGATAGTCATGCATGTAATTTAATATTCTAGAGGGTCCAAAACCCTAACACTAATTAAGGGTTGAGGCATGCAAAAACTCTAACCCTAACCCTAGACGACGATGATCATGTTATGTTAAACATCGGGCCACTAGGAAGAGAAGGGGTTCCATTATTTTGGGCATTGTTATTATTAAATGGTTCAATATATGATCCAGATGGATATCGATGGCCACCCACCTTTTCCAACTGGCTCAAAACAGTTTTCTGGAATTTTGACAATTTACTACTTTTAGCAGTTTTAACTTTCAGGGCCATTTTGAGGGCCTAAATGAAGGTTTTCAGGATCAAGATTCTCAATTATAGTCAAAGGCATGATTGGGCCCCCAAAATTAATCTCCTCTATGATACCTTTCCAACGGGCTATCATACGCCTAAAACGTAGATCGTATGCAAAAGTTACGACCCCAGGAAATTGATGTACTAACTTACCCAGACGGGGCCCACATGACTTTTAGCGCTTCATCTCCTAGGGTTAGGTTTTTGGATGTCTAGGGTTTTTGGAATTCCTTTTTATTGTAAAAATTCCTTCAGATCCTCATTGTAATAATCTTATGGCGAATGAGCACAGTCGTCACATGTCTTCTTAGAGATAAGCCGCCACCATTCCAGCAAGCTTGTTTCCGCTGCGTTTTACAATTTTAGCTTATTTAATTATTGAATAAAAAACTAGTTTTACTGCATCTCTGTTATTTTGTGTTAAGCACCTGTTAATAATCTATAGTCATTTTGTTCTGCTCATAAAATCCGGATCAGTGGTATTAGAGCGGTCTGCTCCTTGTCGTCTTAATGCATGTCCCCAATGAGGTCGGAGTACAAAGAGTTGGGTCTAGAGCTTGTTTCTCTTTAGGACAAAAGCTCATGCACGCCCAAGACACCTCTCATGGCAGGAGAAAAGAAAGATGACGGGACAAGAGATCCTTTCAAACTGTTGATTGAGGAAGCCCTCACGCAAAAAAGGAACGAGATGATGGATAGTTTCGCACAAATCCTTCGGGGGCTACCAACAGGTGATTCGTATTCTTCGAGCGGAGGCACCGCCCCCTTCAAGGTACAAACAAACTTAGATATTCCTATATTTGAAGGTCAAATAGATGCAGATTCTATAGACAAGTGGTTGAATCTACTAGAAGGGTATTTTTCTGTCCGTAACTTTTTGAATAGAGAAAATATTACTTTTGCACTCCTCAAAGTCATTCCCCATGTCAACGCTTGGTGCGAAACTTTCTGTGAGAAAAAGGAAACAGAGGAACCCTCATTACTTACAGTCACGGCCACCTGGGAATCCTTCAGGGATGCTATTAAGGAACAATACTACCCTGTCGAAAGTTATGATTACTTGTATACCAAATGGACCACACTGTGGCAAGAAAGAGACCAAGCAGTGCTAGATTTCACAAATATCTTCCATATCTTGTGCACCAAAATGGGTATCAAATATTTAGAGCGACATCTGGTGCTCAAGTACCGAGGCACTTTGCATAGATACATCCAGACTAAAATGGAGTTTCTGAACATCTCATCCTTGGGTGCGGCCTATCGATATGTCATCAAAATCGAGCAGAAGCTCAAACAAAAGATGCGACAATTTGTGCATGGGAACCCCTCACAAAAAAATCCAGGAAAGGGCGGCCCCAACCCACAGAACAAAGGAGAGAGAAAAGATGGATAGTATCGTGACAACCAGTCCAAGTCGCAAGCAAAGAAGGACACCGGAAAGGCAAAGAAAGATACTGGGAAGTGGTGTGACTTCCATAAGAGCCCTTGGAATAACACTGCTAACTACCGCTCAAAGAAGTCACTAGTGGCCGAAGTGAAAGCCTCTGAATCAGATGTGGGTTCTGACTCTGAGCTAGAACCAGAAAGGGGAAGACGGATCATTGACGCAGAACCCAGTTCCACCGTTGCTATGACCAAGCTCCATCCTGGTGAACCAGAGGAGCTAGAAGAAGGAGAACACCTCCTCCATTCACAGATGTGGGTAAAAGGAACCCTGTTGCACTTCATCGTTGATAGCGATAGCCATAAGAGCCTCATATTAGTAGAGGTCATCAAGTGGTTGGCACTGTCGACAATGCCGCACTCACAACCCTACACCATTGGATGGATCCACCAAGGAAGCGATATCCGCGTCAACCAACAGTGTCGACTGTCGTACGTCATCAAGCCCTTCAAATATGAGGTATTGTGTGATGTTTCTCCTCTCGAATTTTGTGATGTTCTTTTGGACCAACCTTATTTATGGAAATGTCATGCTGTATATGAGTCTAATCCTTGTAATTTTATTATTACTTTGAACAGGAAATTGTACAGGATACTCGAGGCAGTCCCACCTAGTGATATTTTCTTGATCTCCACTAAGCAATGCAGGAAGGTCATCTCTTAGATGGGGAAGTTTGTCTTCTTCGGGATTCACTCTCAGAATAAGTGAAAGATCACAACCACATCTACGGTCTCTGTAGCTGACCTCTCCACACAATAGAAGCAAGTATATAAGGTCATGGAAGAATACTCAGATATCTTCTCTTGAGCTACCGGGTTACCTCTGCACTGCCAGGTCAAGCACCCCATCGATATGACCCCCGATGCATCACTTCCCAATGGGCTAGTCTATCATCGCTCTCTATTAGAGAATGAGGAGATCAAGTGAAAGATCCAAGAACTACTCCACAAGGAGCACATCCATCCCAATTCATCACCCTGTGGGATCCCAATCATGCTGGTACAAAAGAAAGATGGAACTTGGTGACTCTGCATTGATTACCAGTCTTTGAATAAAATCACAGTTAGAAACTGATACCCGATTCCCCGAATCGACGACCTCCTTGATCAACTCACGGGGGGAAAATAATTTAGTAAGAATGATCTGAAGTCTGGCTACCACTAGGTCCCGATAGAACATATAGACGTATGGAAAACTGCCTTCAATTCAAAGGAAGGACTTTTTGAATGGTTGGTCGTGCCCTTTGGTTTGACAAATGCTCCAGCCACTTTCATGAGGATGATGGACGATATCCTATGACCATTCACCAATACTTTTGTAGTTCTTTATTTGGATGACATTCTCATTTACAACAAGACTTGGGCCGAACACTTGCAGCATATTCAACAGGTTCTGCACACCCTGCGACAGCACAAGCTACATGCCAATTTGGAAAAATGTTCCTTCGGCATGAACAGGGTCCATTACCTGGGCTACATCGTTGATCAACATGGCATACATGTGGATCCAACCAAGATCCAAGTCATCTGTGATTGGCGAGCCCTAAACACACTCATTGATCTTCGGAGCTTCTTGGGCCTTGTCAATTTCTACCGCAGGTTCGTGTTGGGATTCTCCTATATTGCATGGGCCCTCAACCAAATAACCAAGGGTGGTGGTAAGGAAAAATTTGCATGGGGCTGGTCCCAAAAACAAGCGTTCGATGATTTGAAGTAGCGCTTGTGCTTAGCCCCAGTACTTTCACTACCAGACCTGCAACAACTCTTTGAGATCGAAACATATGCTTTAGACTATGACCTACCTATTCCACTGGCTCAAAACATTATTTCTATCGTGGTAGTTTTCTATAGTTTTTTCAAGTCCTGAATTTCTAGGGTCATTTTGAGGCGCTAAATGACATTTTTTTGGCACGATAGCGCCTAGTAAATAATTCTCAAGATGTTTACTTCTCATATAGAAATTTCTGATGGGATATCGAGTGCCCCAAATGAATATCATATACAACGTTCAAACCCCTAGGAAGTTGACATATCAACTAACCACACCGGGGCCCACAAACCTTTTGGTGTTTCATCTTCCGGGTTAAGGTTTTGGATGTTTAGAGTTTTTTAATTGATACTTTATGTTAAAAGGCCTTTTGGCCTCATTGTAATCACTTCTTGCAAATTCACATAGCCATCACATCTCTTCTCAAATATAAGTTCCCACCATTCTAGTGAGTTCATTTCACTTTGCATTTTTAGAGTTTCTTCGTATTTCATTCATTAATAGAAATTGAGTATTATTGTCTCTTTGTGTTTCATTTCATTCCCTTGTAAATATGGATCAGTGGTATCAAAGCAGTCTTCTCTTTATATGGTTCTTTGTGCATGTCCCCAACGAGGTTAGGGTATAAGGTTTTGTGACTCAAACTACTTGAGCCTATGGAAGATTGTCCTCACTGACCCCAACTACCTCCCATCGCAGAAGAGAAGAGAGATGAGGGATTAGGAGATCATATTCAAATATTGTGCAAGGAAATCATCACGCAAAAGAGGGATGATATGATGGAATTTTTTTCTCAAATCCTCTGACAACAACCAACAAAAACATACACATCTTCATCAAGCGACCACTTTGGAGGCGTTGCCCCCTTCAAGGTACAAGTTAATTTTGATATTCTCATATTTGAAGGTCATATAGATGAAAATTCTTTGGAAAAGTGGTTAAGTCTACTAGAAGTTTATTTCTCTATCCAAAATTTCTCCAATAGGGAAAATATCACCTTTACGCTCCTTAAGGCTATCCCTCGTGTCAAAAATTGGTGTGAGACTTAATGTGAGAAACATTACATAGATTCTGAAATGTTTGGGGCCGAACCCACTTTGGAATCATTCATGGATGTCATTAAGGAAAAATATTACCCTACTGGAAACTATGACAACTAGTACATGAGATGGACCACACTGCATCAAGAGAAGGACCAAACAGTGTTGGAGTTCACACATACCTTCCATACCTTGCGTACCAATATGGGTATCAAAGACTCTGAGTGAAATATGGTTCTAAATGACTGTGGATTTCTACATAGGTACATCCAAATAGAAATGGAGTTTATGGACATCTCATAATTGAGAGCTACTTATTGATATGTTGTGAGAATCAAGAAAAATTTCAAGTAGATGAATAAGAGGGAGTTTTGATTTGTGAATGAATCACATCAGAAGTGTGGAAAAGGAATCCCCATCCCACAGAACAAAGGGCAAAGAAAGAACAGACAAACTAGAGACAACCGGTCTAATCTATAAGAAAATAAGGGTAATGGAAAGATGAATAAATACTCTGGGAATTTGTGCGAGTTCCATAAAATTCCCTGGAACAACACTGATGAACATCACTCGAAGAAGTTATTAGTGGCCACGATGAAATACTTATATTCATATCCATTCTCTCACTCTGATTCAGAGCTAGACAAGGGGAAGAAGATCATTGATGCAGAACCCATTTCCACAGTCGCTACCATCAAGGTCCAGCCAAACGAACTAGAAGAGGTAGAGGAAGGTGAGAACCTTTTTCATTGGAATATCGCCACTGCATTTCATTGTTGGAATATCAGCTGAAGTATTCAAGCAATTGGATTGATTGAAAACTCCACATTTCCATCCATACAACATCGGGTGGCTCATCTAAGGATGAGATCTCCACATAAACCAACAATGTCTCCTGCCCTATGGAATCAATACCTTTAAGGATGAGGTATTATCTGATGGTTCTCGACTTTAATTTTGTGATATTTTTTTAGGCCATACATATATGTGAAAACATCATGTTGTATATGAGTCTACACCTTGTAGTGGCATTGTTACTTTGGGAAGCAAATTGTACAAGATACTAGAGGTAGCTCCACCTACCGTAATTTCTTTGGTCTTAGCTAAGCAGTGGAAGAAGGTCACCTCTGAGACTAGGAAATTTGTCCTCCTCATAATTTTCTCTCAAAGTGAACAGAAGGTCGTGGCCACATCCATGTCCTCTACACAGGGATTCTCTATGCAACAGAAGAAAGTGGACAGAGGCATGTAAGAATACCAAGACATCTTTAACTCAAAAATATATACTATAAATAAATGGAGTGAATTTGAGGTTATTGACCTTGGGAGGAACCTAAGAGTGCTCCAAAAGGATATTGAACATTTCTACAGGATGACTGCTATGACTAGCTAGTTAGTGATAATAATAACAAAAGTAGGGATTAATCATGCAAAGCTATATTAAACCTCAAAAGTGAATAAAATACTATCTAACATGCATGAAAAATATACAAATTGTAAAATGGTCCTTGATCCCTCTTGGATGGGACCTACCCAAGAAGCACAAGGAGCCTAAAGGAAACTTTAATGGACTGAAAGAAAAACCATATTTATTTCATAAATATTTGTAATACATCAAGAGTAGGATTGCTCTGATTTCTCAACAAAAGTCTTCACAAAGTATCCATACAATGCTTCTCCAAAAATTCTCTATATCTTTCTTTCTCTTAGAGTAGAGGTCTACATATATCTAGAGAGTTTGACATAACTTCCCTAAATCAAAGAGAGGAATGTGTAAATGAGGCATCTTATCCCTTTACACATGTATGTTCGACTATTGTTGATCTGAAGTGGTCATAAATGCACAAGGAGCGCTCTTGTAGGTAGGTAAGGAAACTTTCCCTTGATATTTGGCTGGCATCTTCTTGATGGAAAAAATTCTCTTGTTAGTGCCCTTGAGTCCTGTAGTTCGAATTGGTTGGTGGAATACACATATTTTGACAAAAACATTAGACAAAAAAGGTTCATTCAACACATAAATCCACCTCAACATACATTCATTAAGAAAAATGAAAAATACCCATGACTTACTATTAGATATGGTTAAGAAGAAAATATTAATTCATTTTATGGTGGAAAAATGTCCTAAAGATGAGCCCTTGGAATGGACAATAATGGGGCTCATCATCACCCCACAACTGAACTTTTGCACACCCTTTGTGCAACTAAATATTTTTTTTTTCTATCCTTATTGTTGCTGGTGTTGTTGTGTATCCTATTTTTATTCACTAGGATGTTGTTATTCAACATTTTCTTGTTGTTCATCACCCTGCTACTACTCAATGCCTTGTTGCTACTCAAATAATTTATTGATGGCCACAAAATCTGATGTCCCTAGGAATAACAAAAATTACTTATTGTACCCTTCGCTTTGTACCTTTGTCATCCCAGGGTTCATACAACCTTAAGAGGTGCGATGCACTATATGTGTAGTATTCAATTGTTGGTATAAAAGGTCTAAAATGGATCAAGGGATGAAAATGTGTAGGAAAATAAAATGATAGAAATCAGCTCTGAACTATTTGCTTGAAGCAAACAAACCAATATAAAAGTATAAATAATCTAGATTGCATGGACATAACTTATTCTAAATGCATTAAAGAATACTGAATCAAGAAGATTAAACTAAAAGAAAGAAGATGAATTCAATCTAAGCTATGATAAAAAGTTGTAATAGAAGTAAAGCTACACTAATGCATGAATAAAACAAGTTAATTGTATAACCATGTGATCAATGTTAATTTAAATGTCCTTTTTATTGTTTATTGATTTTTTCATGAAAATAAGTTTAAGCTAAGTAAAAATATGAAGCTGGAACAAACCTATAGGAGATTTGTACAGGAACCATGCATTTCTACAGGAGTTGTACAGTTTCTATAGGAAACTCCTACAAGAAGAAAAATGAGGTTCAAAAAGGTAGAGTTAGTCTTTAAAAGCATGAAAAAAGATAAATTATAAATAAATGGAGTGAATGTGAGGTTATTGACCTTGGGAGGCACCTAAGAGTTCTCTAAAAGGCTATTGAACATTTCTATAGGATGTTTGTTGTGACTAGGTAGTTAGTTATAATCTTAATTTTTTTGGGGATTAATCATGCAAAGACATATTGAACTTCAAAATAGAATAAAATACTATCTAACATGCATGAAAACTATAGACATTGTAATATGGTCCTTGATCCCTCTTGGATAGGCCCTACCCAAGAATCACAAGGATCCTAAAGGAAACTTTAATGAACTGAAAGAAAAACCATCTTTATTTCATAAATAGCAGTAATACATCAAGAGTAGGAATGCTCTGATTTCTCAACAAAAGTCTTCACAAAGTCTCCATACAATGTTTCTACAATAAATTGCTATATCCCTCTCTCTTAGACTAGAGGTCTACATTTCTATAGTATTTGACCTCCCTTCCCTAAATCAAAGAGAAGAATTGGTAAATGAGGGATCTTAGTCGTTTAACCTTATATATTCAACTTTTTCTGATTAGATGTGGTCATAAATTCACAAGGAGCGCTCTTGGAGGTAGGTAGGGATAATTTCCTTTGATATTTGGTTGGAAGCTCCTTGAGGGAGACAAAATCCCATGTTTCTAGGTTGTTGGTGCCCCTAACTCCTGCAGTTCAACCTGGTTGGTAGAATACACATATTTTGACAAAAACATTAGAGAAAAAAGGTACATTACACACAAAAACCCACCTCAACATACATTCATTAAGAAACATTCAAAATACCAATGAGTTACTATTAAATATGGTCAATAAGAAAATATAAAGTCATTTTATGGTGGAAAAATGTGCCAAAGATGAGCCCTTGGAATGGAAAATAATGGGGCTCATCATCACCCCCCAACTAAAATTTTGCACACCCTTTGTGCAACCAAAATTTGTCTTTTTCTCCTTATTACTGGTGTTGTTGTCGTTTATCCTACTGTTGTTCAGTAAGATGTTATTTTTCAAAATTTTCCTATTTTTCATCACCCTGTTGCTACTTAATGTCTTGTGCCTCCTCAAAAAAATGTTGTTGTTCATCACCCTATTGTTTCTTACTGAATTCTTGTCTCATATCCTAGGCCACGTATCTGGTGATAGCTTGTTGATCATGGTATCAATTATCCTTCACATTTCTGGCACATTCTTCTTCTTCCTTTTTTGAATTGAGATTAGTCATAAGTGCTATAGGGAGAAGAAGTGGATGGCTCATCCTTAACCCAATCCATTTAGTCTTCATTTTCCTCAAGGTTTCTCTGTACCAGGGTGTCCTTAGGAGGGAAAGTTGCAAGATATTGGGGGAGTGAGGCTTTCTGATCTGCAAATCAAAAGGCAAGGAGTTCCACCTCTTGTGGAAGACCTATGTTGCTTCTTCTCCCAATAATCTGAGTGAGTCATGAATATGGGCTATTTCTTCCCTTTTTTTGGTTTTCCATCCTAGAGATACATCCCTATGAAAAGAAAGGATATGATGACTATTTATGACATCTCTAGGCCTGGTAGCCTTAGCTCTAATCCATATGGGTGTTTGTTTCTATTCTTCTTTATACTTCTTGAATTCCTCTACCCTCATTTCTTCATGCCTTAGCAATGATGCAAAGGCCATCAATTGGACATCCCCCACATATGGATCAATATTCAAATTGTAAGGGTGTGGAAATATGAGGTTATGTAGGTAGAATTCACACAATTTATCTATTTCCTCCATATTGCATCCCTCATATGCATCTAGGAAATATTTGGGGGTATCAATATTGAATTTCACTATTTCATCCAAGTGTGCAATCTGATTCTTATGCCACCGTTCTTTTAGGAATAGTGTATATTTCCTAGATGGTGGTATACATTCCATCATCTCTATAGACGCTTCAACTATTTTCTTTATTTTTTCTTCCATAAATTCCACCTTTTCACTCTTCTCATGAAGATCCTTTATTTCCTTGTTCGATTGTTGCTACAACTTCTAGTTTTCTACTCTCATCTTCTGGTTGTATTTCAATTTTTGCATAGTCATAATCTAGATTTTTTCCTGCACAAGTTGGATTTGTTTCTCCAATTCTTGAGAAGTATTCTCTGTATGTTTTCCTTTATTATCTTTTGCCACCCTTTTCCACTTGATGACATCAACCTTGTCTTTCTCCAATTATAACAATGTTGAATAAAGAATCTTTTCCATGGGGGTTTTTGTTTTAGAGGTTCCTTCCATTGGTCTTTATTATTTCACTATGGTCTCCTATTGAGACTCCTTCCCATTTGTTTCTTTTTGTTGTTTTTGACTAGGATATTCCTTGACCTCTTCCACTTGGGATGTGATGGTGAGTGGAGTGGTTGACCTTGGGAATTCCTTATTTTGACTCCTGATTCTATTGGAACTCCTTCTTTTGGGATGTACCTATTATTCATTGGTGATTTTCAATGGGATGACAGTGGGGGTTCCTAAAGCAGTGAAGGAATCATCCACTTCCTTGCATTTTCCATCTAACTTCTTATTTATCTTTTGCTTTTTATATTTTGACATTTTGGTCCTAGTGATTCTCTTAGGTTCTTCTCCCTTTTTATTTTCCTATTCATTCATAGTTGTCTTAACCTATTCAAATTCCCATTGATCCATGTTTATGAAATATTCCCCAAAAAATTTGTGCCTCAACCTCCTAAGGGAGTCTAAAATTATCAGCTTGCTGAGTACATGATGTGCTAAGAACTCTTGTTTTCCTCTTTATACTTTTAGGCTCATATCTTTTAATGATTGAAGGAGGAAGTAAGGGATGCTGAGTTTTTGGTGGGGTTACAAATTTGGAAGGTTCCCGAGCTAGTGAAATAGTCTGAAGTTGTAAGAATATACCACACTCATATTTCCCTGACATGTAATGAATTTAATGATATGCTATGTTACTTTCAATCATGGGCGAGGGAGGATTTCCCTTTTGATGTCATTTTAATCTTCATTAGGTTTCTCATTTTGGACGAAGAATTCCTTCTTGGAATTGATGGATTCATTCCTCTCTTCTTTAGCCCAAGGGATTCCTAAGGGCAGAATAGAAACCTTGTAGATGGAGGCCTCATTAATTCTAAATTTTAGTCCCTTATTGTGGTCACATATTATTGTTTTTATATATTCTAGAAATTATGAGAAAACTCTATGGATACCTCATCATCAAATCCTTTGAGTCTTTCGAAGTATCCTAACCAATCACAGCTATGAACAAATTCTACTATCTTAGGATTATCATAAACCATGGAAGGATTTGTTGGTTCTCTTATTTTGAATCCATCTCCCATGATTGTTGTCAAGGATGATGAGTTCATTTTTTCATAAGACATCAAGGTTGGTTATTGGTTTCCTATAGAATGTTCAAGTTGAATTGTTTCTTTGAGAGGATGACAAATTGATATGGTTTTTAGGAAAACACGGTGATAAAAAAAAATTCAGCAAGGGTTTTTCTTCAGAGAAAGGAGCGAAAAAATGAGGGTTTTCTTGACAATTCCCAGGTCGATATGTTTGTCTAAAACATATTTCTATAGGAACTGTGTAAATTTGGATTATGCAGGATGCATTTTTAGAGACTAAAAAAGAACTGTAGTGCTGAAAGGATTCAACCATTGTCCTATAAACATAAGCACTTTGACAACAACTCAGGATAATTTAACACATCGAGAGTATGTTGTTTTAGAATTGCTCTACAAGACTGTGACTATGGGAGAAAAAATGGGTTTTTACAAGATGTGATTTTCTTGTTGATCAAGAACCCATAAAACCTACAACACTACCCATAAGTCCCAAAAAATCACAAATATTGAAATAACGTTATTAAATGTTGGGATTTTAGAGTTTTTTCTTTGCCTAGGGTTTCACAGTTACCTATAGTGATTATGGTCTTGTGGCATCCTTAATTGATCTTACATCGAGTGTTTTTCTTTCCTTCCTCACCTGCAAAATTGTCTTCTTGCTTCTACACAACTTTAATTACCCTTTATTTCTTCAAATTTCAAAATGGTGCTCTGATTCTCTTTAACTCCGAGTTGTGCCCCCAAATTTTGGGTTGGACTATTTTCTTGTCACAACATTCATCTTGATGTTTTTATTATTCCTTAATTTGTGCTTCCTAACTCATATCGACAAACCTCTACTTAAACCATTTAATCTCCATGTGCCAATTCGAATCTTGGCACTAATTATGGCCACCCACATTGACAAGACACAAATTTCCTCATTCTTATCACCATATAGAATTAATAAATGCTTGACCATATGAAATAAGCATAGATAGATATGTATGAAGAGTAATTAAATTTTGAGAGGATAAATAGTTATCTTACCTTTGTTTACCTTTTCATACACATTAATTTTTCTTCTTGCAGGTGGCTGGAGTAATGGAAAATGGTGATTTTTCTTCAATTTTTCTTGACATCCTCCTTGAGATCAAATATTTAATGCATTTAAATATCATGGTTGCCAATCATTCTACAAGATACATATGTTTGTGTCATGTTGAATATTTTCTACAGGATACAAAGTATCCTGTAGAAGTTGTTTTTTTCTATTTGAGGGTGTATCTGATGAAACAAATGGTTAGATAAGGTGGTTTGATTACTTATATTAACATTTGAATTGTTGGTTTTGGTGTTGACTATTGTTGGTCACTATAATTTCTTATTTAACTAAACAATCAAGTGCTACATAAATTGTCAACCCGGGGAAGTCTGTTTATTTCAAAGGTAATCACACATTGTATATGCTCAATCTCAAAAGCAATCTAGAGTTGTAGTAAAAATACATTAATCACACCTTGCCTTAAACAAACTGAAGTTCTACTTTGAATTATAGAAAAACAACCTACCTATTGCAGAGTTCAAGTTTAAATAAATAATTATCCAAAGAATCTTGGATTACATTAAGAAATAACAACCTAGGAAATAAATCCTTCAAGATACTGCAAAAGGAAAGACCTACTATTATGTAAAAGAGAATGGGACCCTATTACCCAAGCATGAATCTTCAGCACATGTTTTCAATCATCACACTTTCATGAACTCATTACTAACCGAAATTATTGACACACACTGAAGGCTGACTATCTCTTAAAAGAGAATAGGATCCTATTCCCCAAGCAGGAATCTTCAGCAACTGTCCCTGATTATCACGCTTTCATAAATTCACCAAACAGGATTGCTAACTAGAATGATTAATAGTTACCCAAGCATGAATCATATGAAAACAATGTAACACTCAGTAAAGCAGAGTTTCAGCAAGACAGAGTTCAGTAAAGTAGTGTTTCAACAAAACAGAGTTCAGTAAAGTAGTGTTTCAGCAAAACAGAATTTAATTAAGGCATGAACAGAAATAATACTAACACACTACAAAGCTAATGGGTGAATATTGTGAAGAAGGTGGGCCCTCCCTTATTAAAAGATTCCCCTGAAACGAAAAGAACTAGAAAGAAATGCTTAGAACAATCTTTTATTCATTTGTCAGGCACATGTAATTTCCTCAGGTAACTTCAATCTGAATCAAAATCTGGATACTGACTCTGAGCATGCAAGTTGCTTAAGCAGTAGCTGTGGAAAGTGCTTTATGTTGGAGCTTTGAATCCTTGAACACGTTGTATCCTTTGCCAAGATGTTGTTTCGGCCTTCTTGGGTAACTTATAATGAACTTGATATTTCTCTACTGGCATCCACAGGATAGGAAAATGAAACTAATAACCTATCCATCTTTCAACACATTGTTGAACACACTTGATGCAGCTAGGTACACTGGAGATTGTTGTCTCAAGATTAGTGGGGCTAAAGGGATGGTGTTCCTATCTTTTCCCAGTAGATTGTTGCCAAAACATGTTATTTGTTTGTAGGGCAACAATCTCTGTGGATTTAATGAACTGTTGACAATCCTGAAGCACTGTTGTCTGTAGTTGTCGAATGTGTTGATTCATCCTTGGCTTCTTCAAAAACTGATAATACTCTATAACAAAGGTGGCAGCATTTTGTGGTTCTGGCCATATCTAGAGAAGGCAGTTATCCTCATTATGCTTGGCATCTAGGAAGTTATTCTACCATATAATCTGGTTGTTAAGGAAGGAGGTGAGTGCCCAAATCTGGATATCACCGACAAGAGGGTTAAGGTTGAGCTGTCGGTTCTCATGGATGGCCTCATTATGAAGATATAGCTCACAAAGGAGGTGTTGATCCATAGCACAGGCTTCTGCAAAGGTTCTAACAAAATCTGCTAGGTTTAACACTACATGGGGTCTTCCTTCTTTGATTGAGTTAATCTGGAAAAATGTAAGTTGTTCCATGAGGAACAGAGAGTAATTGCAGGATGGTTTCCTTGCAGCCAGCAATTTTTGTGCCAAGTCAAACATCAGGAGCAATTTTCCTTTTAGCTCTTTGTTCTGTTTCTTAAGGACATGGGATTCTTGGCGTGTTTGCTCCAAAGCTTCCCAGTTTGAATAGATCTGGTTTAGCTAGAGTAGTCTGTGCTCCTGCAGGATTTTATCCTATGTAACAGCAAACTCTTTTTTCCATTTGTCCATTATTTCCTTCTCATCCCATGGTTGAGTTTGTGTTTCAGCATTGCAAGTGGTGGGCTGAGGTAGGGTCTGAGTGGCTTGTTCCACAAAGGTGTGGGTATTGATCTGGCTAGGAGGGGTAGATTCATCAATAGGCAATGTTTGTACAACTTTATTAACAAAAGTAGGGGCTTCAGATTTGACAATTGTTGTAGGCCAGGGTTCAGTCTTAATTTTGGAGGGTCCTACTGGTTCTTGTGTAACAACAGGGTTTTCTTCTTTGACTACAAAAGTCGTAGGTGCAGGGGAAGCTCCTGGCATTGGAATTTGAATTACTTTGTAGCCTTCTTGATAATAGATGTCCCCACATTGACTGCACATATACTCTCTACATGGCTTCTCTATTGTATTTTCCTCTGTCGCTATGTGAGCTAGGGTGTACAATTTAAGTTCCTTCTCATAGGTTTCCTTTACCATGACTAGCTCTTGCTTGTAGGCTTCTAGTTCAGACCTTAGGAACTCATTTTCTTGTAAGACAGAGGCCATTGTTGGTTCTGGAAGAGGGGTGACTGGTTCTTATGTAACAGTCATAGCCGCACTAGGTGGCTCTTTTGGAGCAGCTACATGATCGACAACTGATTCTTGTATTTCAACTTCTTGATGTAGAGAAAGTAATGTTGCACCACCCTGGGCATCTAATTCCTATATCTCGGTAATAATATCAGCAGCTGGTTCTTGTGTTTCAGCTGTAGCTGGTTCTTGTGTAATAGCTATAGCTGGTTCTTGTNGTGTTTCAGCTACTGAATGAGTAGCTGGTTCTTGTGTTTCAGCTACTGAATGAGTAGTTGGTTCTTGTGTTTCAGCTGCTTGATGAGTAGTTGGTTCTTGTGTTTCAGCTACTGAATGAATAGTTAGTTCTTGTGTTTCAGCTACTTGGTGAGTAGTTGGTTCTTGTGTTTCAGCTACTTGATTTGAGAAGGATGATGTCGCAACACACTGGGCCTTTGGTTCTTGTGTTTCAGTGCCTGTGGGTGAAATAGGCGAAAATTACAGAATTTGGGAGGTTGGAAGTGTACGGGGTTTTAGCCTGATGGGTTGGGGATTTAGGGCAGTGGCAGTAGTGGTTGTTCTTTTTGATGCCCTTGTTCGTTTTCTTTGTAAAAAGGGTGGAAAAAATGGAATTTTCTTTCGTTTGCGTGGGGGTTTTTCCTCAGTGACGGGACAAGGAGAGTTGTCTGGTTCAAAATCATCGCTAAGGATATGAACGGTTGGAGTGGATGATTCTGGTAATATGTGGGGCAGGCTTGATATGGTAGGAAGGTTAATTGGATTAATTGGGTCTGTAGGCGGACTGTTAGATGCTTCCGAAGGGTCTGGAGGGTTTTGTGGTTGTTGTTCCTGAAGATTTTCAAGATATTCAACAGCTTCTTGGGTGTCTATGGGTGGGTTGTTTAGGGGAGGGTTTTGTTGGGAAAAACCATTTTGGATAAGTAGTTGAGCGAGACGGTGATGGGTGAGGGAAAGAGTGGGATTTTTAGCCTTTTTACAGTAATGCGACATATTTTTAAGACATCCGAGCAGATAATAAGGAATTTTCACCAATCTAGCATGTCATAAATGAGACAACAGGACAAAATCATACTGGTAGACTACCTGGTATCGGCCTTCACAGGTAAGGTAGTGCTTGACAAACTCTGCAACTTTCTTCCATGGAGGCGGCAACAAGCTCAGTCGAACACCCCGGCCTTTAGGCTCAATTTGTTCCCCTGGCAAGAGAAAATCCTGCTAGGCATTAAGGATGATATGTTTGCGGCTGAACTAGAGAATACCATTGGCAGGGAGACCCAAAACCTATGCTATATCGTCCTCTATAACTGGAATCTGAACCCCTTGAAAAATGGA
>JASDQU010738809.1:0-12658 GCA_032191745.1 Picea mariana
TCTTGGAAGCATGATGACATAATGATATCGACGAGGCACTTTGGGACATAACTTTGACTCTAAAAAGAGAGTTAGTAGAGAATAAGAAAGACTTAGTAGAGAACTTGTGACATGTATTGTTGTAGAGAATGGGGATGACTGTATTTTTACATATATGAACCATTTGGAATATTTGAACCCCATGTTTGAACTAGAGCACTTCTAACCTTTTGTTGAACACATGATTAAAACAATCACTAATCTAGTAGCTTAAAAATGGAAGAGAGTGGTATTAGTGACACCATATTTCCCCTCATTTTTCCATTTCCATTTGCATCAAGAGACTTTTCCTAGAGACACAATGACAAAAGGATCACATTTCATAGTTTCTCCCTTACTTCTCAAACAACTTCCCACTTTGAAAAAACTATTGAGATTATCCTTAATCAAGAATGTAGTTGAAGATTCAAGTCTTCACACTTAGCCAAATTTAGAACCCAACATAGTTGATTCAACCCCTTTCTAGCCTCATGTCAAAATCAAATGAACTTCAACAATCGTGTTTGGATATGTTGAGAGTTGAGAATGTAGAAAATTTCTTGGTTACCTACCTAAATAAATTAATACTGCCACATCCTAGAGTTGACAATCAACAACACCATCTAATAGTAGTTACTACGCCAATGAATTCTTAATTGATCAAGTGGGCCTATAAAGGAATTTTCCATTGATAGTTAGAAACTGATACACTATGTTCATTTGTAGAAGTCAACTCAATATGTATAGATTTTTTCCTCTATGATAGATATTTTAGTCACACATCAATTTTTTGAGTCAAATTTTAGTTGGCCCTTCTAATGCACAAGCTCTAGTTATGCCACTGAATGTGATTGAGTTAGTTCACAATCATTTATTGTTTACAAATGAGTTCTTGTATCACAACATTGTTGGGTTCACTATTGAATTCATCCAATAATGCTTCATATTGTATATAGTAAGTTAGATATACATTGGACCTTATTTCATGCCAACATTGGTTCCAAACAGTTAATAGCTGATCTCTTCTATGCTAACTCCCTCATATGTATAAATCAATTTTTGGATGATGAACAATTGGTTTTATTTTATGCATTGAAGAGTGCGCCCTAATGGATGATGGCACTAGAAATCACATGGAAAGACATAATCACACATCTATAATAAGGTAAAGGACTCAAAATGAGGGGTTTCAACACACTATGATCCATCACTAGGAGGACCTAAGTGTTTGCCTAGTGTAGGTTGTGTATGGGAAATGCACCATTAAATACTCCACACACCAATATGTGATGGGATATGTGTATGATCAATATGAAGTGTTGAAACCATACACTATGAAGTGTATGGTTTCTACACTTCATAGTGTATGTTGTATGCAAGGTGTATTCTTAAAAGTTTCATACTAACAAATACAATCTAGAGAAAAGCATGGAAACCACAACCTATGCATACAGTAGGTTAATACCAAAGAATTGTTGAAGTCATTTTTTGGAGCATGGCATCAAAGGAAGCCAAATGGTTAGAATTTGAGAACTTTTGGTTTTCCATTATATGCATACATTATAGATAGAGGTGAAAAAAAATGGATGATAGGAGCACAAAATGTATTATGGTTGGCTATGGTTCAAATGCAACTATTTATAGATTGTATGGCCCAATAGAACATTCAATGATTATAAGTTGAGATGATTTTTTATGAAGTTGCAGTGTTAGTGAAGCATCTCGATAGAGACTACAAAGGTAGGAGAAGCATTAATCTTTTGGATGTCCCCCCAATGGAGATAATTGAGGAATATACCGAGGGAACTTCAAATGAAGATAATCCTTCATTTTGGGAGAGTGTAGAAGTGAAAAAAACCTAACAAATAATTGTCGGCACTAATAATATCAACAAGAATCCAAAAAATATTAGAGAAACTATGGAGTTATGCAAGGACTATTGAAGTGCTCGAACCCCGAACAATAAAAATTGTGCTTAAAGTCCAAAACATGGTAGAATGGAAACAATCTATAGATGAAAAGTATGAGCCATTAGTGAAGAATCAAACTTGGGCACGTGTTCCTCTACCAATAGGTAAGAAAGAAACTAGTACTAAGTGGGTTTTCAAACAAAACAAGTCAAGTGATGCAGTTGAGAAATATAAAGCTCAATTAATGGTGATAGTGTACACACAAATTTAGGGCATGGACAACCCAAAGAATTTTATACCAATAGTGAAGATGGCATCCATTATAGAAATCTCAACAATTGCAATAATGATGCATATGCATATCCATCAACATGATGTTGAGACAAAATTAATTAATGGTATGTTGTAGGAAGATATATGTATGGAAAAACTTGAGGGTTATGTACAACAAGGCAACAAGCATATGGTGTGCACGCTGCAAAAGTAATTGCATAGACTTAAGAAATCCTATAGGGCATGATATTGACACATTGATGCACATTTAATGAACGAGGGTTTCCAAAATTATACTACATATCTAAATATTTATGTCAAGTATTTTATCATTTTAGCATTCTCCATAGATTATGCATTTGTATGAGCAAGGAGTTATCTTTTTTAAATTCTTTCAAATCAAAACTGTTGTAGAATTTGACATGTTGGATCATGGAGAGATTCATTAATCCTACTTGGTTATTCAAGTAGTAAGAGATTTGAGCAATAGGAAGTTTCATTTGAGTCAAAGGAGATAAATTGAACATATCATTTAGATATTAAGGATGAGTGATTTCTAAAATGTGAAGACTAAAATGGAAATTGCTCAAAATTTGTCACAAGATATGGGTTGCAACATTGGGAAACAATTAAAAGGATTTTCACATTTCTGAAAGGAACATGGGCATCAACATCTGTGAGATAATGTTAGATGAAATGCAATTGTTTGGATATTGTGATGCAGATTGGGAAGAAGATGTTGTTGAGTTCAAATCAACATCTAGATATTGCTTCAAGTAGGCTGGTAGAATTGTCTCATGGAGAAGAAGTAACCCACCATTTCCTTATCAAGTGCTAAAACAGAACATGTAGTAGAAAATGACAAAGGTACATATTCAGATGGATTGAGAAGTCTTGTAGAGTATGAGGATAGACATGCATAGCTTTACTAATCCATGAGATGTTTCAATTTTGAGGAAAAGCCCTTAATTCTAGATCATCCCACATTGTTAATGACAAGTTAATCACCTCATACTTTCAAGATTTATGAAAGTTTTTCCACAAAAGATCCAATAAACATATGACATTTTGGAGATTGGTTAGGGATCATTGATTTCAACAACTTCTATTAAAGATCAACACAAACCTTAGCACTAATTTATAGTGATCAAATTTGAAGATTCTATTTCCCTTCAAGACCTACCCTTCAAGGATTATTGAGCCTTCATGGCATTAAAGGTCATGAGTGGTTGAAAGGATATCACTTTATGGATAAAATTGTCATTAAGAAAAAAAATATAATTACTACTACATGGAAATTAAGGGTTTATCAAGAAAATTAAATCAAAGAGAAATATTTCCTTTCCTTAATCTGTAGAGTATATGATAAGGTTTTTGGTGAGTGGTCAAATGCCCTATTTGACAAAAAAAACAGTTTTGTACCAAAGGGCCTAATAATAAAATAATATCTATTGCATTTTGATCATATCCATCAAAAACATCAATCTAGCCTCCTTCGGCATTCACATATTCAATTTAGCTAGAAAGGCTAAAGTTTTGCGCTCGCATAGAACATTGTTTTCCTAAAATTGACAAATTTACTCACGATTTTCATCCATGTTATATGATTTTCAATCTACATAATTGATGCATTTGAAAATCATCTAACAATTAACTATTGTTTTATGGTAAAGGTCGCCTCATACACTAAATATACTTATACATAAATGTCATCAAATAACTCATCTTGCTTCAAAATTTGATCGATGTATTTAGTGATAAGGAACAATGCCAATAAGCATAGATGAGATGAGACAATACTTGGATTCTCAAGATTAATATTTCTATCGCATCACCTTTCCATAAACCAATCCCAAAACACTTACCATGGAGCTTCTCGAAGCAAAAATTGCTCAATCCTTGGATGGAAACTTGCAAGCCCCTTGTGTTATATGACATTTCTTTTCTAAACACGTCATAATGTCAATGGCATATGCTTGAATGCACTACTTGAATTCCCTTTGGTAATATCCTAGTTTTGACCCCTTAATTGTAATATAATAAATCATGTATTATTTTTTTAATATAGTTTATGAAACAAGAATCAAGCCATGTGGTCTGATATATAATGATCCCATGTTGTAAATATGTGAGATGCATTGTGAATATTCCAAGTGTGGAGCTCAAGGCCAAGTCTCTACTAGTGAATGCATAAAAGTCCAAGTGGTGGGCTAACTTTACAATGTGGTGGGTATGTTTCTTATAAGAAGTTCATGGTTTTGTAAAAAGGGAAACGCACAATAATATAAATCCACCCTAATTATTTCTTGAGGGAGAAATAAGGGGACTGTGATACCACAATAGGGGAAGAGGAAAGGGGATTTTTGGTTGATTTAGCCTTGTCATTGTCCTTGGGGTACTATCTTTTCTTGCCTATGTATCCTTACAATGTTCCCATCAATATTTGACTTTTGGGTTGGTCTAAGTAAAAGTCTCATATGTGTCATATCCTGAAGAAGAGAGAGGGGTCTCATGCAAGAAAATGTTTTGCATTGTCTTTCCCATGTAGGATGGTTGGAGAGAAACCATGCTTAGAATATCCACAATAGTTGAGACAATCCTTTAGACCTACAACCCAATTATTGTTCCTCATTGATTGTTCAAATTTCACCACTAAAGTGTACGAAGGTATACATACCCTACTCCCCTTTGGATTTGAATGTGTGACCTCTTAGGAATAAACACATGTTCTTAACCATGTGCAACTATATGCAACTTATGCAACTATATTGCAACAATTTCATATGCAACTATATGCAAATATGCAACTATGCAACTATATGCAACTATGCAACATGTAACTTATGCAACTTAAGAAACTTTATGGAACTTATGCAACTTTACACAACTTTATGCAACAATGCAACTTATGCAACTATATGCAACTTATGCAACTATGCAACTATGCAACTATATGCAACTATATGACAGATAAGTGTGGCAATTTCAACTTTATGCAATTAAATGCAACTATATGCAACTGTGTTGGTACAAAAAATGTATATTGGCACGATAAATTATGTTTTTGTTTTAACGAGTGTAGGTACCACAAAATAGGTATATGTTGGATCTATATTCCTTGAGTGATGATCAAGATATACTAAGAGAGGTTGAAAGTGATATGTGTTGTACTAGATCTATCGGTTCTAGATCAACTAGGTTGGAAAAGGTAAGGAAAATATTTCGTACCCACATGCATTTTTTTATTTCCAATGGAGGTTCGTGTAATTATGATGTTGAGAGTATAGGTGACATTGAGTTGCCCTTGAGGTATAAACATCTAGTGCAACGATGGGCACCTAAGGAGCTACCTAAAGTGGACACATATTTCTTCACTGGTGGGAGGATGTATCACATTTCTCCTTCATCCTTACATGGATTGGGGTTATTTTCCATGGATGGCATAAAGGTCGGTTATGGCATTGTAATTGAATTGATGGAGCATGTCGGACCATTATACAAATACAATCACTAGTTGTTGGAACTTGACCAAGTTTTGGAAGTTTCTTGGTCATGTTGACCTATTTTGGGACTTCGACAGCCTGTCGAAGGAGGAGTGCAAGACGAAGCAGAGATCACGGGATATTGGCCCCCTTTTGGGCCCCTTTTTAGGTTTTTGGGATAATCTAACAGGAAAGGGATGTCGTTCCATGGGTTTACCCACGCTAAGGCCCACTTTTGTAATATATAAATAAGTAGCTAGGCAATGTAAGAAGGGTCGATGAGCTAAGTGCTAGAGTAATGAATGAGCTAAGTGCTAGATCCAAGTGATGTGATTGTACGATAAGTGAAAATAGGGTTTTGGATGCTTTGTGCATGATTTTAAGAGGCTTGCAGAGATGAGTGCAAGTGGTTGTGACAGATTGTGAAAGATTGAGTGCTGCAGCGCAAGGAAGAAGGATCTAGCGAGTTGTGCAAATATTTTGTCCTGTGCGGAGTAAGGATTGTTGAGGCTCTGTGTTGTAATTGCTTGACTGAAATAATAAAGAAGAAGAGTTGGTGGACGTAGCCCCAGAGTGGGGGTGAACCATGTAAACCCGGTGTCATATTTATTTGTGCCTTATCTTTATGTGTTCATATGTTATATGCTAAGTGATTGATAGATAGATCTGATGATGCTTAATGCTAATGATGTGTAGATTGTTAGATCTGATCTATACGTATGTGCTAAGTGCTTGATCTATTAGATCTGAATAATCTGTTGATGCTAAGTGCTTAAATATGGTAAGATCTATGTGAAGGATGTGAAGCTCTATTTTACCAGCGANTGATTTCATGTTAAATAACTAAAGGTGTTGAATGCCTTATTAAGTAGTATAATCACAGATCTATGTCCCAGCTAAGGTTGCAGACACTTGAGTCCTGCAACCACCCCTGCCTCTACCTCGGGTGAGACTTCATCTTCTTTGCAGGTGTTGTCGAAAGGGCCGGTAGTTAGGGTTTTGTTGGTGCGCTCTTGTAGTGTTGAACCCCGGGTCTGCTCCTATGCCAACAAATGGTTTTGTTGCCAAGACCTTAAACTGTGATTGATGGGAACTAAGAAAGAGGAAGCTTTGTGCAAAGATTCATCCTGAAAGTGAGAAAGATCTTTGCGTAGATTTGTGCCCTAGTGCATAGTATTCTACTTGATCTGTAAATCTTTATGCTAAAGAAAGAAGGTTAGATCTGAGAGAAAGAAGCCCGATATGAAGAGAGAAGGCCAGATCTGAAAGAAAGAAGGTCATATCTATAGAAAATAAGTAGGATCAGGAAGCTCTGTGCTCCAAGAAAGGTAAAAGTGAGAAGTTATGATTGAAAAAGGTAAGATCTGTAAGCTCTGTGCTCTGTAAAAGTAAGATAAGTGGAAATTTTTTGTTTCTAATGTATGGATCTAGGTATATCTGATAGGTTTTATCCTAGTTTGAAAGCTAGGGTGTTAATAGATGAAAGAAGATTTGATATGAATAGATATGTTAAGAATAATGAAAGATATGTTATACCTATGCATAGAAAGAATGTTTGGACTAACAAATGGATGCAGGATCCTAGAAATAATTTGTTGCAAGTTAGCTACCATGATCCTAGTGTGTAGTATAGAAGAGGTTGGGGATCATTTAGAAGAAAGAGAGGTTTAACCCTCTGTTATAGTTGAAAAAGACCAGGACATCTTGCTAAGGAATGTCCTGGAAGAGGACCTAGTTGCCTCTGTTGTAAGGCTATGGACCATGAAGTGTTGGATTTCCCTAGAATGATCGCTAAGCTTGAAGGAATGAACCTGAGTCAAAAGAACCCTAAGGCAGATCCAGAAAAGGCAGAACCCCAGCAAGAATTAGATAAAGTATGGATACAAATAAAAGAAACCCTGAATGACCACTGACATGTCAGCTTATCAAAGATCTTCAAAGAGAAGGAATGCATCGAAGCAAGAATAAGGGACTTCGACATTGACTGTATTCTGGATGAGGAGACACAGATGAATATTATGCCATAGAGAACCTAGGAAGCTATAGGAAGGACTGTTATGATCTCTTCACTAGGAGGAATAAGTTTATTCAGAGGAAAGCTAGTAAACCTATGTGGAAATCTCACTCAGATACCTATGACTGTCAATGCAACTTCGACAGAAGAAGACTTTGAGATTATTAAATTTTTTGAAGATGGCACCTCATTTACCATGCTAATAGGAAAACCTTGGATTTATAGAGATCAAGCCAGATGAAAGGAAGAAGAATAAGTTTTGGAACAGAAGAAGCAAGAGTTAAAAGACTTTATGACTAGAAGGATCGCAAACTTGATTGAGGAACACAAGAGAATATCACAGATATTTAATACTGGAAACCAGGATGTTGAAGCTAAGAGAACAATAGAGGATCCTTAGGAGATTGAATTACCTACCCCCAACAGAGAAGAAGTATTACCCAGAAACCCTAGGAAGTAATTTCAACAGCGCGAAGTAACTAAGACAAAAGAAGAAAAGAATCAGAATGAGAAAAGCATTACCAAGATGAAGCTCACTGGAAACAAGGATAGAAAGTTAAGAAAGAAAAGGGCTAATACTAAAATATTACAGGAGGTCCTAGAGGAGACCTCACAGAAAGAAAAATTACAAAATTTGAGCTTCCTCGGGATATCAGAACAACGACATATGGCACTTCACCATGACGAAGCAATATAGTCGTTGGGACCGATATATCCATTAGACTTCTGCTCCGAACGAACAGAAAAGAAATAGAGATTCATTATCATACCATTGGACCATGCTATAACGGAAAGAACAGAGTTAATTAAGCCTTCGTATCCATTGCAAGCGATCTGTTATAGAATTTGTCTATTTATCCCGCCGCACCATGCAACGAGAACACTTTTGCTAATTGAGAAATTGAGCTCGCAGCATTGATTAAGATTTCCCAATGATCACTACACCTTTGAATTCTACCCTATTGTAGTTCCCACGTTACTTTGAGAACCTGAGATATGCATCCCGAGCACGTATGTCCAAAGAGATCACCACCGAAGAAGCAATTGCGACAGAAGTTCTGATCGACTTAATGGCTCAAAGAATCATGTCAGGAAGAGGATTGTCTACAGGTGTACAGGCTTCATCGACGCGAGGAGTGAAATCCTCCCTGTCAACTGCTTGATCCAGCCCATCCCGACCAACCGATAAAAAGAGAACTAAGAATAAAGACGCTCTTGCAAACGCTAGACTAATTTCAAGAATTCTACCTGTTTATCTACCACCTCTGAGCAGCGCCATCATTCATGATAGTGTGCCCCACAACTTTGAGTATGCTTTGATCACTGCGTACCTTCCAAAAGAAGTTCATGTAGTTCGTGTTGACTAGGATAAGCTCACCACGTTGAAGTTCAGTGACTTCAACCTCGGCGACAGGAAGGCTTATAGTATGCTCGCCCCTCATAAATATCTGGCATGAACCAAAGGAAAGAACTCCAAGATCATTGCTCAGTCATGGACCCAGAACCTCGCGCAGTCAACCCTACTCAATGTAATGAAGATTCCTCACTTCGGTAGGCATCAAGAAGTGAACATGTGCATCAAGTTTCTTCTATCTTGATATCACATAGGATACTTATGGTTGAACCACCGCATCACAGTGGATCGAACTTTGATCAATCGGATCACAGGGTTAAGCATGCAGGGCCCTGACCCACAGGATTTTTACCCCGACAAGACCGCGGATCTCGATCTTGCGCAGAAGATAAAGGATACATATGGCGATGTCGAGAAGGGCACACAAGGCTACAAGGTAGCCTCTATCTAGAGTGGCACAGTGTGCCTTTTCTATCAATTGATCGCAGGCAAGCTAGTTCGCAAGAACCGACCAACCCAAGTGACCGGATTTGTAGTAGACCTCGCAGGGAAGTGCGCAGAGGGACTACATATGAATTGGGACAAATACTTGGTGAACTAGCTAGAATTGAACTGCAGGGAAGCGTAGGACCAAGGGTACAAGTTCCATTTTAGCTGGTTGCTTATATTAATCGCTCTCATCGCATGGGAGATACCGGAAGGTGCAACCTTCCCAAATGTTGAGCCCTTTGATCCACTGGCCATGAAGTTCAGTATGTTGTGGTACTCCAGTGACATGAACAAGCAGTGGTAGTCTAATGCCATTTTCCACACTTATTACAACCAAATGAATATCGCAATCTAGGCTATGCCTCGCATCACCCCAAACACACTTCACAGGTTTATTCCATTGATGAAATTCAGCGTGGACCGCCACTTCATCTACATCACACCGCACGTTGATGAGCATCACCAACAACTACAGTCATATTACAAACTAACAGAGGAAGACTTAGAAGAGATTACAAAGGAGTGGTCGATGGACCTCCTCATCCCAGCTGACCTCATAGAGCTCTATGATGTTGATAGTCCAAAAGTCATGCATGATACACCTGGACAGAGCAAGACCAAGAAGAATGAAGAAGCCCAAAATGTCCACAGCATTTCAGCATAGAATCCCTCTATCTCACCTAAGCGCGGAGGTGATGATGAAGATATATATGGCACCGAAGTCAAACAGAAGAAGGACGAGGTCACACCTCCAAGAGACGAAGATGATCCCTCAAAGAAAAGGAAGATTTCCCCTTTGAAACCTTCTTCAAGGAAGAAAATGAAAGAAAATAGAACCAAGTTTGAGACCACCCTAACCTCAGACGACTTCAACTTCAACGTCCCTGCACTGAACGATGCTTCGTTGGAGATACCAGAGAAGCAAGAAGCCAAGTAGGAGGAGATGTTCAGTCGTATCAAGGTCAAATTTCAAGAAGTGCAGCAGGAACTACAGTCCATCCGCGTAGTATCCACTGCACCCCTGACAGAAGGAACACCAGAAATGGGAGATGAACCAGCTCAACTCTAGTGGATTGTTGATACAGTTGAAGCTTGCCTTTGACAAGAATAGGAGGAAACAGCACAAGCCACCCAGGCTTTGGCACAAGCACAGGGAGCTTTGTTAGAACAATGTAGTAATGTAGAATGAGAGAAGCTTTCTATGCAAGAAAAGTTTGATGAAGAGAAAGAAGAGCTACAACAAAGCAATGAAAACTTGCTCGTTGAGAAACTTGAAGTTAAGGAAAGGGTCAACAGAGCACTTTTCTCTATGACAATCCTTGAAGTCCAGACCAAGGAATAAGTTCTACAACAGGTGGCACAACTGGAAGAGGTAATCCAAAAGCTACAGTAGCGCATTGCAGATCTAGAACTCTGCGTTGTACCCGAAACCCCTCAGAAGATAAGAGACCAGCGAGAAGCAATTTCTCACAGCGTAGTTGGAAGATTAAAATATCTTGCCTTGGAGTGTAAGAAGCTAAGTAATCAGAGTGCCCAAACATATGAAAACCTTACAGAGAATCCAAAATTGCAGACGTTGGAGTCATAGCTCCAAGAAGAAAAACAACATGTAGATACGCTACAGGTACAGCTAAAGGTCCAGTCAGCTATAGACAGGATGAAGAGATCGCATGAACAATGCACAGCTTAGAAGTAGGTTCATATGCTTCAAAGTAAAGTGATGGAAGTCACTCAACGACTTCAACCTGTGCAATATCAGGCATGCCTATTATTTACAAAGATCGAGAGCCAAGGAGCAGAGCTTGAACAGGTCATCCTCTCAACAGAGTAGTGCTTGGAAGGACCGGTGAACAACGCACCAATCCAGGAGTTCGATGAGCAAGAGGCTATAGCAAAGTAGAAGGTCGAAGCAACTCGAGCCAAGCTCGAGGCATTTAAGGTAGACTTGGTCAGATCGGAGTGACTCGGGATGAGTCACAGGTGAGTGTTGGGGGCCTATTGGCCCTTAACCAAGTTTTGTAAGTTTCTTGGTCATGTTGACCTATTTTGGGACTTTGATAGCCTGTTGAAGGAGGAGCGCAAGACAAAGAAAAGATCACTTGATCTTAGCCCCCTTTTGGGCCCCTTTTTGGCTTTTTAGGATAATGTAATGGGAAAGAGATGTCATCTCATGGGTTTACCCATGCTAAGGCACACTTTTGTAATATATAAATAAGTAGCTAAGCAATGTAAGAAGGGTTGATGAGCTAAGTGCTAGAGTAATGAATGAGCTAAGTGCTAGATCCAAGTGATGTGAATGTATGCTAAGTGAAAATAGGGTTTTGGATGATTTGTGTATGATTGTGAGAGGCTTGCAGAGCCGAGTGCAAGTGGTTGTGACAGATTGAAAAAGGCTGACTGTTGCAGCGCAAGGAAGAAGGATCTAGCAAGCTGCGCAGATATTTTGTCCTGTGTGGAGTAAGGATTGTTGAGGCTCTGTTTTGTAACTGCTTGACTGAAATAATAAAGAAGAAGAGTTGGTGGATGTAGCCCCAGGGTGGGGGTGAACCACATAAACCCTGTGTCATCTTGCTTTGCGCCTTATCTTTATGTGTTCATATGTTATATGTTAAGTGCTTGATAGATATATCTGATGATTCTTAGTGCTAATGATGTGTAGATTGTTAGATCTTATCTATAGGTATGTGCTAAGTGCTTGATCTGTTAGATCTGAATAATCTGTTGATGCTAAGTGCTTAAAAATGGTAAGATCTCTGTGAAGGATGCGAAGCTCTGTTTTACCAGTGAAGTAGATAATGATTGCATGTTAAAGAACTAAAGGTGTTGAACGCTTTATTAAGTAGTATAATCATAGATCTGTGTCCCAGCTTGTAATGACCCTTAATTATTAAGATGATTAATTTAACAAATAATCCTAAAAATTAGCTAAAACATAATTAATTATTAAATAACCTTAACTAATTATCTGTTATTAATTAATTATTTTGATTATGATTCGTTTAAGTATGATTAACTCTTTAATTAAGGGTTAATGATTAATTTGATTATTAATTAATTAATTGATTAATTAAGTATTAAACAAATGGGTGGATAATAAAATATAATGTTTAATTGGGTT
>JASDQU010738809.1:32230-43898 GCA_032191745.1 Picea mariana
AATATTCTATCTACTTTACATTAACTATCTTAAATGCCTCATCTACGTAAGGACGTGAGCTATCCGCTCAAGGTCCATTACAATATATAAGTGCGCCTTCATAAATGGCTTCATTAAAGACTTGCGCAACAGTCCCAAAAGTGTTTTCAAAATTAGTGTTGCTTGTCCAGCTGCTCTCCGCTTTCTGCGCTGGCTCGCTTGACGTGTTGTCGATGCTCCTGCATCACCCTTCATTCTGGTTAAGTACTTGTGTGAGGCAAGCATGTTGTAGGCTTTACGGTCTCCCAGGTTGAAGTCACAAAACTTCAACGCTGCAATCTTGTCTTGATCTACGCGGTAGGTGCATACTCCTTTTGGTAAATAAGGAGTGAGTAGGGTGTATTCAAAGTCTCGAGGGAAGCTGTCCCGATTAATCACACTGCTCAGAGGGGGTATGCAAGATGGTAGGATGGACGGTACTAACTCTTCATTGGTTATGTCATCTTTATGCTTAGTTCTTCTTTCTACGCCCTCTCGAGATGTTCCTGCTCGAGCAGTCGATGGGGAGGCTTGCATTCCTCTCATTGATGATGATTGTAAATCCGTAGACAACCCTATTTTTGACATGACTCGTTCGATTCTGAGGCTAGCGAGTACCTCTCTTATAGATTATTCAGTTGCGTTGAGCTCGTCAGACATATACGCTCAAATAAAATAATCGAGGTCACACTGGTCTTAAGCACTGTACTGGGATAAATAACAATAGTGTGACGATCATTGTAGACACTTGCTAATTCTACGAGCTTCAACTTCTTAATTGGAAAAAGTGTTCTTCAGGCATGGCACGACGATCTTAATAGGAAATCTCAGCAATGGTCTACTTGCAATGGACATGGGGCCTTCATTAACTTCGTTCTATCTATTCTAGTGTTGTCCATTGGTCTAGTGGTAACCCATAATTGCTTTTCAACCCGTTCGGAGCGGCAGTCGAACAAGCATATTGGCTTCCAATGGCTATATCGCTTCACCATGGAAAAGTGACCCATGTCGATGTTCTAATATCTCAGCCAAGCTCGAATTCTGCAATTTCTCTTTTTGTGAAGTTCCATCTGGACTCTTCTGTAGTTTTCCATCTTTGCCTTCTTCTTACTTAACTTTCTATCTTTCTTTCCCGTGAGCTTCGTCTCAATGGTTCTTTTTTCGTTCTAATTTATATTTTATTTGGATATAATCACTTCACGTTGTTGATTTTCTTTCCTAGGGTTCAAGGATAACAGCTCTTCTTTCTCTGCAATGGGGACTTCAGTCTTCTGTGAATCCTTCGGCGTTCTAATAACTTCTAAGTATGGGTTTCTAGTGTGAAATGGCTTCTATCAGTTCTTCTATTCTTCAATCAACTGCGCGATCTTTCTGGTCCTGAAGTCTTTTAACTCTTATCTCTGTTGTTCTAAAACTTTTTCTTCTGCCTTCTTTCTAGTGTGATCTCTTTCAATCCAAGGATTTCCAAGAAACATAGTAAATGAGGCATTGTCCTCAATAAATTTGATGATTTCAAAATCTTCCTCTGTCAAAATTCTATTGACATTCATAGATATCCGAGTGATCCTTCCACATAGGTTTACCATTTTTCCTCTGAAAAACCCTATTCCACTTAGGGATGGAGTCAAAGAAGGTCTCCCTATGGCTTCCCAAGTTCTTTATGTCATGACATTCACCTGTGTTTCCTCATCCAGAATGCAATCAATGTCGAATTCTTCTATTCTTACTTTGATGCATTATTTTTCTTTGAAGATCTCTGATAGCCTGATATGCCGGTGATCATTCAAGGTTTCTTTCATATGTAGTAACATATTCTCTGATTCTTTTTGGGTCTCTGCCATTTGTGGATCTGCCTTAAGGTTTTCTTCGCGTAGATTCATTTTTTCAATCCTGGCAATCATTCTAGGGAAATCTAATACTTCATGGTCCAAATCCTTGCAACAGAGACAACTCGTTCTTCCACCATGGCACTCCTTAGCTAGATGTCCCGGTTTTCTGCAACTGTAACATAGGGTCAGTCCTCTCTTTCTTTTAAATGACCCCCAACCTCTTATGTACTGCACAATAGGTTCATGGTAGTTAGCCTGTAAAAAATTATTTCTAGGATCTTGCATCCATCTGTTAGTCCAAACATTCTTTCTATGAATAGTTATAACATATTTATCATTATTCTTATCAAATCTATCAAATTTTCTTCCATCTAACAATGCCCTAGGTTTTAGGCTAGGACAAAATCTATCAAGCGTACCTAAATTCATGCTTCAGAAACAAAAAAAATCCACTTATCTTACCTATATAGAGAACAAAGTTTTCAAATCTAAGACTTTTAACTATTCTTACATTTATCAGAGCACGGAGTTTACAGATCTTACCTCTTTTCTGCAGATCTGACCTCTTTCTTTCAGAAATTTCCACTTTTACTTTTCTTAAAGCACAGAGCATTCAAATCTCGCTTCTTTTCTTCAGATTTGATCTTCCTTTCTTCAAATCTGATCTGATTCAGAGCTTATTTTGCACAAAGCTTATTCTTCTTTAGTTCTCAGCAATCACAGTTTTAGATCTCGGCAACGAAACCATTTGTTGGCACAGAGGCAGACCCAGGGTTCATGCTCAAGAGTGCACCAACAAACCCTAACTACCGGCCCTTTCGGAAACACCTGCGAAGCAAATGAAGTCTCACCCAAGGTAGAGGTAGGGGTGGTTGCAGGACTCAAGTGTCTGCAACCTTAGCTGGGACACAGATATGTGATTATAGCACTTAGCAATTATCTGGCATGGTTTATCCATCGATATTCAACCCTTACAGCACTTCATAGATAGCATAGAGCATCGCAGTATATACTTAGATTCAAGAAGACTTAGCACATAGATACAACAAGATAGATTGGATTCACCAGATCAAACA
This sequence comes from Picea mariana, assembly GCA_032191745.1. Taxonomy (NCBI): domain Eukaryota; kingdom Viridiplantae; phylum Streptophyta; class Pinopsida; order Pinales; family Pinaceae; genus Picea; species Picea mariana. Next base: position 35,154 of record JASDQU010738809.1, read on the forward strand.
CTAATCATCTTATATATCAGATCTAACATTCATTCATATCTCAGAAGCAAAAATCATAACTAAATCTATTTAATCACATCAAGCACTTAGCCAAGAAGGAGATAAACACATTAGGTCGAAGCACAGAGCACAATACACAAAGTTACCATGGTTCACCCCCACCCTAGGGCTACGTCCACAAAGTCTTCTTCTTTATATTATCTCGTTCAAGAGTTTACAGCACAGAGCTTCAATGACCCTTACTTCTCACAGAACCAAAGATCTACGTAGCTTGCTAGATCCTTCTTCCTTGCACTTCAGTACAAAACTACAACAACTTGCACTGAGCTTTTCAATATCCTTACAATCATGCACATAGAACTTGCAATATACATCCAATCACACAGATCTAGTGACTTAGCACTAAGCCTTTAGTTATACATCACATAGATGTACTACCATCTACTACTTACATTTCCTAAGTATCTATTTATAGATTACAAAATGGGCCTAAGCATGGGTAAACCCACGAGCCGACATCCCTTTCCTGTTACATCAACCCAAAACCCTAAAGGGACCCAAAAATAGGTCTAGTTTCCCTAATTTCTTCTTCACGTTGCGCTCTATCTTTGGCAAGCTTTCGTAGTCCCAAAAACAGTCAAATATGACCAAGTATTCTTCAAAACTGGTCAAGGGTCAACACAAGTGATCTGATTATAGTACATGGTTATTTGTTTTTCTTATAGATTCTTATGATGATGTTGATGGATTATGATTTTATGTTATTTGTTATATGCATATTGACGGATGTTATTGATGAGTTTCCCTGAGTGTGCAAGACACTTGATGGATTTTGTATGTCGAGGGAATCAATGGACCTCTTTAGACTCTGGATTGATTCAGGGAGTGGATTATATTGGTTTGAGTATTTTATTTATGCATATGTGACATATGATTTATTATAGTATGATTTTATATATGGATCATTGATAGTGTTTCGTTGATGAATGCAGGCTGACAAATTATTACTAATCTGACTCACATAAGGAGTAAAGGGGCCATGCACATTGACCCAATATTGAGGGAGAGGTGTGGCAGTGTCCCTATCACAGCCTACTGGCACTCTCGTCGTGGCTCGAATTGTAGGTTAATGATTACCTAATTCGATAGGTCTATGATGTTGTGAGGGAAGACTGAGACAGTCTCTCACGAATACTATAAGGGGCGCACAATAAGGCAGGGTCGTTATTCCTTAGAAGCCATTAATCTCTCACAAGGTTGCCTGAATGGAGTGTTGACTCTAAGGTTTGGACAACTACCAAAACTAGTCAAAGGCGAGTGGCACCCTTGGAGCATGGAGTGTCTTGAAGGGCACGTCATGAAAGTAACACTTGATTCAATGAATCTAGGTGGCCTATAAAACCTTGAGCGGATAATTAAACCTTGTAAAATATTTAAACATTGTTGGATTTAATTAATTAATTAAAGGTTGAAATTATTAATTTTATATCCCAAATGAAAGTCTAAGCATATTCAAAATTTAAGCCTAAGTTTAAGTTTGGGTAAGAAGACTAAAACTAAATTATAAGTTAATTAAAAAGGGGATGAAGTAAATCAAGCTAAAAATTTAAAAGAGTGAAATAAATATTTGATAAGGCACATGTGTGCAAGAAAATATTAAAAGGGAGTTCTAAAATGAGAAATAAATAGAGATGAAAGAATGTGTACGCATAGAAAGGTATCTAGAGTCTAGTTAACACTAGTCTAACTAGAAGAAGACTCACATTTTAACTCAACTTGGATTTAGTAAGGTGTTAGTCATTAATTGTAAATAAAGGGAATAAAGAGACAACTAGGAGTGATTTAAGAAGTGCTTTTAGGATGGGTGAGGGAAATTGAATTGAATTAAAATAAAATGTGGAATTACTTGTGCAACTTAGGGAAAGGGTGACAAGTGTAAGGGGGATATAATTCTAATTTATCTAATTAAAAAGTGAATTAATTGTGCAAGTGGGGAGTATTCATTAAGGAAAGTCCTATAAAGAAAATGGTAAAAAGGGGAAAGGGATAACATGTGTTATGGGTAAAGTTATGTTGAACCATTTTTTACTAGTTTTACTTGTGAGAGTTGGGATACCCATCTTGAGAGAGAGTGGTGGCGCTACCTTGCGAGGAAAACTGAGAGATAAAGGATTTTTGGTTTGTGTGTGTGTGTCCCCTTTGCGGCTCAGTGGGCTAAGGGGGAAGAAGAGTACCCCTAGTGTTGGATGGGAGGTACCGGTGAAGTCCTTGAATTAACAAGAGAAAGTTGGGAAAGAATTAGGGCAAGTTTTTGTTGACGATCAACATCATGTTTCATTCTTCTTTTGGTTACGGTACTCTATTTTATGTGTATAAAGATGATTAATGATTGCCCAAATAGGCTTTTATTTCAATTCACATTGATTCTCCAATTTTGTATTGGATAAGTGATTGTTAGTGATACAATTTTTGCAACCCAGAATATGTTTTATCTATGTCGAAGATTGAATAACTACAACTTCATGCAGATCCAATCATTCATTGAATAATATACATTGTAAAAAAATCTATCGCTTTAAGGAATGAATTTCTACGATGCTACTGTGTACAGATGTGTTTTGTGTAATTTCAAGCACGATTAATTTTCCCATTTGATTTCAGAATAGAGAATCAAATTTTTATGTACTCAAGAAATAAATCTTGTTGGTAAATGACCTTTTCCCAGTTTAATCACTTCTAATATAGTTTCAGAAGAAAGTAATTCCTTAACGGTAAAAAACAGTGACTTGAATTCCGGGATTTGCATGCATTTCATTTCTTGGGGTACACCCTTGGCGCTTGGTGCACAGACGCTGCCTAGAGACTGCCTTGTTAATTGTTGACTGCGGGTAAGTTGCAGTTTTCTCCTGGATACCCACACAGTGAGACAATCCTAATGGGATAAGATATGTATTTTACATTGGCGCTCATGATGACCCTCGATGGTTGGTTTAAAGCGTGTGTTTCTAAACGAAAACTTTTGACTGTTAAAGTGTTTGAATCCTTAATGCGTGGGGATGAGTGGACTTTAACAATATTGTAAAGGATAAAGGTTGGTAGTCACTTTTGAATAACTATAGATTTGTTAACAAGATCTAATTGACAATCCCTTCTAGGATGGTTTATTTAATTGATTATTGGCATTAAGGGAACTCCCTTATAAGGGAACTCACATGTTCCATCTAGATTAAATAGAATATAGAATAATAATCCCAGTCATATTGGGGATATAGATGATCCTACATTAAGTGAATAAATTATTGTTAATTCATTTATAAATAATATTATATTAATTGATTGTTTATTTATAAGTTCTCAATCTAGCCAAGATATATGTTGCTCCCTAGAATGACTCTCAAACTCCTTGGATCTATATTCTCCTTTATCTCGACTATCATTTTTGCATGTCTTAAATGACTCCCTTTAAGGATTTTAATTCTAACAAAACATTCAAATACTTCAAAGGTGCTAGGAGGTACATCCAGACCTTGACAAAAGGTAAATGAATATAACCCACCACTCTTGACAACCGACTCATCAATCCGCATAAGTTAGTAAGCATGAACTCTAAAATTGATTATTTTAACTTAATGAGATTTATTTCGAGAGTATCCAAAGTCATCTCCACAATATTTGTAGCGATAGTCCACATTGTCACTAATCATTGAAAGAGTTCAACCGAGCCATTAATAATGATCACCACCAATTACTTCCATCTGTAATGGTATATGCATTCATCTATTTAATTGCTAAGAGAAACTATTTGTTTTGTTTTCATTTAGTTTTAAGGCGATGTTAATGTAAGATTGATTGAGTAACTATATTCTCTTGAGCCATGAAATAATGTTGATGTATGACTGATAAATCTAGAGTGAAGTTATGAGTTGTGATTGATTAAGGGAATTAGACACATCCTTGTTCCTCATAATAGTCGCCAACCCTGAGACCTTAAGTGGTCAAATCAATCGGATGAATCATAGGATTGAGCGTTGCTTATGTGTCCTGGAGATCCTAACCATGTAGGATAGGTTGGGCGGGTAGTTATTTTAGTATTCAGGACATGGTTGATCATTATTTGTAATTTTCTTCAGTTGATTGTGATGTGTTGAACGGTGTCGCTATTTATGTTTATGTGTTGATCATGTGTCTCTTTTAATTATTATGTTGTGTTGATTATGCGTTACTATGAATTATGTGATGACGTTAATTTCCTAATGCTAAAAAGAAAAATATATATATTTACCTGTTGTACATCGCTATCCCTTGTCGTAATGGAGGGGTCGTTACAAAAGTGATTAAAATTTGTTCTAAATACATGAGATTAGATTAAAGTCAGGGATATAGAATTGTATTTTGAAGTTGAGATTACCATCATTGGTCATTGGACGATAGTTGCCAAGATGGAAATAATGAATATTTTTCTTATTGTATTTGACTACATGCCTTCAAATTTTGTCCTTGACATCTTCTCAATATTACATAAGATCATGTGTCATGATCCATATTTCATAGATCTCATATCTCTTGTAAGTGGAACCACATGGCCCGATCCAATGGAAAACAAAGTAGGGGTAGGGTGCAGTTAAGAGACAATATATTCCACCATTGTAGTAATTCATCAATCCTTCTGTAAGAATATGGGTACCAAGGATGTTGATGGGAAGGGGGTGTTCCACCCATATCCAATTATGTATTCATTGAAAGAAGAACAATCATTTTTCTATTGGAATATACCTAGCAATGAGGGTGTTTTGAGATAGTAATAGTATATTTAAGTTTTTAAGGTTTACTTGTGACTTGGATGGTTTACATATTCTATGACTATCATTAGTTCTTGGACCTGCACAAAGGAAGCTATGTGAGTTTTGAAGTTTCAAGAAAATGGAGGTATGGATGTCTAAATGGTGGTTCCCTTATTTATAGCACTTTTTATATTACCTATTGAAAAAATGGACATCAAATAGCTAGGGGTATTTCTATATCTATGAGTTTGAATGCCCTTTCTAGAAAAAAAACATTAAGTGTTCATATAACCTATAGCATTATTGGGACACTTGTACATAGAGACTTGGCATGTGTCATCCAAACAACTACATTTGGAATGCATATCTATAAGAGCATTCCCAGGGCTGTTGTGTATTCCAAGTTGTATGGGATGTTGTGTATTCCAACTTGGCATACACAACAACCCATAGGGTTGTTGTGTATGCCAAGAAATTGGCATACACAACATCCCTAGGGTTGTTGTGGGATGTTGTGTATGCCAATTTGGCATACACAACATCCCACAACAACCCATACCTTGGTGAGGTCAATACATACTTGCAACATTCTTAGCCCAAGGAACCTTGGTTAAAAATTGGGGGTTCAATGTTTCATTGATAACCTAATGTTTTCAATCAACTAGTTTTTCTACATGGGCATTTAAATGATTGTTTTTATACATGGACACAATCATGGTAATTTTGTTACCATATAGGTGTCATTTGAATGGGTTTCCATGTGTTATTTTTAAAGGAGAGGATTGAAGTACCATCATACCTTATTCAAATATGGTCTTATTCATGTGTGGAAGGGTGTTACATGTGGTATATGACCCATGAAATAAGTATTAATTCAATTGTAAAGGATTTAATGAACCCTGAAGGCTTTCCAAATATGGAAAAGACAAAAAAAAAGTGCCCCTCTTCCTCAACAATACTATCAAGGGGGGTGGGTATATGACACCATTACTATCCATTTTGTCTCAATTTATGCAGGTGGAAGAAGACAATATTGTCAATATCAGGTTTTTTAGTTCAAGTGACAATTCAAAGGAAAATATATATTTCCAATCTATCATGCATTTTTGTTATAGGAGCCATAATACAAACACTTAGTTTAAAATATCATTTAGAGAATCCAATTTTATAGGCACCCCGTGAGGGGACTTTTGTCCACATATGAATCCACTAGCATTGTTATTCCCTAAAATTACATGTCAACATTTTTAGGGATTTTCATATGAAAATATTGGAAATTAAACATCCTACCACAAAATAAGAATTAATAAGTTATGCCTAATTTGAAATTTTTTTTAATAGAATTCCACTACATGATTCAATAGGTTATTAGGATCATCCTATAAAATTTGGCTTCTTGATTTTTCTTATTGTGATCAAGGCATGCCTCTTACATTTTTCAGTTGTGGCATAGGTCCAATGTTTATATGGGCACAACCTTAAACCTTGGATCTTAAAATGACCCTTCGAGGTTTTGATTTGAGCTAGGAAGTGGAGCGAGACCTCGTGTTGGTCCCTTATTTTTCTATGTAATTTTGAAGCATCAAAGACTATTGTAATCAAATTTTCTAAGTTCAAGGGTTGGAATGTCCCCCATCATTGCCTCATCTCATTGTGTCATGCTCAAGTCATGATCATGTATATGTTTTTTCTATACCTCGGGTTAGTTTCAAGGAATTATCATTTCCCTTTCTCCAACTAATCTATACCTATCAACGCCAACTCATTTCTCTAGGGGTATGATTTAGAGGCTCGGTGTCTCAATTACCATAGCATTTTACCTTGCATTCAGTAATCAATTTCCATCATTGATCCATAACTATGTAGTTCCTTCCGGTGTTTAAATTAAGCATGTCTAATTTCATTACATTGGTGAATATTCATACACTGGCACCTATTATCATTGTTTTTCTACATGGATGAAATCATGGTAATGTTGTTACCATCTAGGTGTCATTTTAATGGGGTTCCATGTGTTATTTTTTAAGGATAGGGTTGAATTACCATCATACCTTATTCAAATATGGTCTTATTAAAGTGTGGAACGGTGTTACATGTGGTATATGACCCATGCTATAAGTATTCATTCGATTGTAAAGGATTTAATGAACTTTGAAGGCTTGCCAAAGATGGAAAAAATAAAAATAAAAACAAGTGCCCTTATTCCTCAACAAGACTATCAAGGGGGGTGGGTAAATGACACCATTACTATCCATTTGTCTCAATTTATGTATGTGGAAGAAGACAAGATTTTCAATATCAGGTTTTTTAGTTCTATGGATGAGGTAAAATTCCTCACTACAAAGCGCAAGTGACCCCTCACCTGGCATATTTGGTGGGTTCACCCTAGAAACTATATATCTTTTATGAGGAAAAAATAAATAGATAGGCAAATATGGCCAAAAAATATAGATTTATTTAGTTTACTCATCGAACCATGGAATGGGACAGTGCAACAGAACAAGTCCAAGAGACACTTGAGTAGCAGGCCCTCTGCATTCTTCCAATGAAATTTTGTTCCTACAACACAATATTTGATAAGACATATATTTACAATAAATGGATAAGTATATAATGAAGAGGTACCATGAAAACAAGTTCAAGCCAATTATTGATTCTTATGGGAAACACAAACCCTACAAGCTTAATTTCATGATTGACAAGCCAACCATGCCATTTCAGAGGTACAAAGAGTATGGTCCTTGCCTCAAGGAACCCTTGCGCCTAAAAATCCTATGTGAAAATTCAAAGGAAAAGCTACATTGCCACATTTTTTTTATAGGATCCATAATACAAAACTTTAGTTGAAAATATCAATTAGAGAATCCAATTTTATAGGCACCCTGTGAGGGGATTTTTTTCCACATATGGAGCCACTAGCATTGTTATTCCCTAAAATTACATGTCAACATTTTTAGGGATTTTTATATGAAAATATTGGAAATTAAACAATTCACCATTCTCTTCGCTCTATGGTTCCCTCAATCTCTCTCTCCTGGTGCCCTCCGCGAGCTCTGTCTCCTTCCTAACCCTGCCCTCGAGCTCTCTCTCCCAATTGGTGCCTTCCTCAAGCTCTCTCTCCTACGTAACCTTGCTCATGAACTCTCTCTCCCAGTGTTGTTCCTTCTATATCTCCTTCCTTCTCCTTCATGCCCTCCATCTCATGAGTTGCAACGTGCCCTAGTCTCCTCGCTCTTGAAAGAAGTGAATTTTCCTCGGACTGGTTTGATCTGCTCTCACCCACATCTATGAAATGGAGAAATGTATATTTACATGATATGGAAACCATGCATATTAAATATATCTTCTCTTTTTCATTATTTTCATTCCATAAAATCTCCCTCCTAATTTTGAATCTATCACCTATCAAGAGGTGGAAGACCATGTCACACTTAATGGGGTATGGCATTTGTGTGAATTAACAACCATTATGCAATTCCTGATTCAAACATGCCCCTTAGAGGTGTGTTATTCCACAAGGGGGAAAATATCCACTTAGGGTAATTTCATCCTAGTGGAGACAATAAAAATGCCACAATTTCATCGATCTAGCAAGGCCCCATTGACAACCCAAAGAAGAGTAATTATCCATTCTATATATAAGTATGACTATATATGTATTTGAACTTAGTTTACCATAGAGACACCTTTTACAATTCAATATGGAGGAGATGTGTAATGTAACATAACGCTAAATTCAATGTACATCGATCAAATATAATAGTTACAAAAAAAAAATGTGTGAAGTTGGGCATGATTCACATTCTAAACTAGCCTAGATGCATATTAACCTAGAATCTATCAATCATTGAGAGGGATGAAATAATTTGAGACAAAACCCTCTTTTAGAGTGAAAAAACCTGAGTAAAGTTTTGTATGTCAAGGGATTTTATCCCTCTTGACACTTGATAAATCCAAGGATATA
>JASDQU010738809.1:52886-65999 GCA_032191745.1 Picea mariana
TGAACATTGACACTATTGTAATAGTTTGTCCTAGAGAGAAAAATGATAAACTAAATATACTTTTCTTAGGTGGACAAGGTCCTGGTCCCAAGTCTTACTCAAGAAAGGTCTAGGTCCCAAACTTTGTTTATATAGGTAATTCTTAATGTGAAATATGCCTATATAATGAGTAACCACCATTGGATCTTTGGAAAAAAAATATAAATGCCATAAACTTCGACAATGTCAAAATCCATAGATGTTATATATTCCTTTGTGGAGTAAGGAACATCCTCATAGCAATGTCTTGGAAAAACTTGAAATAACTAACAATCTCTGAAGGTAGGGGCGCATTAATGGGCCTTTTAGGTGTCCACTTTTCAACTCTTCAAAGGAGAGAGTGAAGCATCTATTTTTCTAATGAGACTTCACCCACCAAGCATGGTCCATATACATTGGTGTGCTTCAAAGTTCTATGAATTCCGAATTGATGTTAAAATACATGATCTAGTTTACACCCATAAGTTAGACCTACACCATGCATGAAAGTAATCTGAGAACATTCAAACAAAGAAAGGATGAGATCGGATATATAGATTGGGTGTGTGATTCGTATTTGAGTTTGGAAACCCTCCCATATCATCAAGGAATGTGAATAGTCTATCCATGTCAAATTTCAATGCATACAGAAATAGTTTGAAATTATTTCAACATTGGCCCCCGTTCACATGTCACTATTGTTGATGTCTAGTCCTAGTACAATGTATTTTCTTTGTTTCTTTTAAAAATATTTTGAGACACATGTTCCTACATCTAGTACTACAAGGGCATGCAATAACATTGATAAAAAGAAACTTGATAAATTGCACAAGCTTCAACGGTTATTTCTTGTCTTTGTTTTTTTCTCTCATCTAAGTACTTTTTTGCTCCAATATTTTAGATATATTTTAGTACAAAATCATTATTTAAACAAGAAATATCATCTAGTGCCTTCTTATTGCCACCAAAATCATGGTCCAAATTCCCATGTTTTTAAACAGTTTCAACGAATATGTTATAGCAATGAAAAACATGTTCATCGAAACTTAGTTGTTGCAATGACAACAATGATGACATTTATGATCATGATGGTGTAAAGATGAATGAGCTTCTCTTGGTTTCGAGAATAATTTATCATCTAGTGAACAAGGCCAACCACGTGAAGGTTGAAGCTCATATGGCCCCTCCCTTCCCCCTCACATCACTCTCAATTCCCCAATACACAATCTATAAAATAGAAAATAATCAAAAACAACATAGTAAGATTCATGCATAGAAACTACCAAAACAAAAATCAATGAAGGTAAATGAAATTATGTGTTTGTAAATGATATTTTTAGTTTACCACGTATGCTATGGAGACTATTTTCAGGTTTCACATAATAAACAACATGTAACATAGGATATAAAAAAATTTGCATAAAACTTAAAAACATGTAATTAACCCATGACATAAGTAAATTAGTTTAAGAGAATAATTAATACAAATTAAAATATTAGTTACGTACCTAATACAACTCAAAATTTGTATCATATGTCTTCTATATCTTATTCTTCATCGAACTCGACATTTGTATCATCATCCGGTTCAAAAACGGTGTTGAAAGGATTGACTATATCATCATCGTCATCAATGTCATTTTCGAGCATATATTCATCAACATCATCATCAAGAACTACATTGTCTCCTACACCTGGTTCATTTTATCCATCTTCTTCATTTGTCTACCCATGATCTTTTGGCTCTGTCTGATTTGGTGCATCATATTCTTCCTCAATATCATCGTCTACCTCTACAGTATACTTAATTGGCCTTCTTCTTGGATCATATATAACAACAAATGACCAATCACTCTCACCTAGAACCTTTGAGTAAAAGACTTGTTCACATTGGATTGGAAATACATAGCGATCATGTCATCTTTCAAACACCATTGTTTTAATCATCGGAAATCCGTTGGCATGCTAAATAACAATTCTTTCCTCATCACGTTCATGCATTCGTAACCTACACCATTTGACGTCGAACATAACTAATTTGAACAAATTAAAGTCACACTCAAGTATATCATTCAAATGCCCATAGTATCTATTTTCATATTCTTGGGGATGTTTGTCGCTCCTAGAGGAAACATTAGTGACCTGTAATACTGCAGTTATACCACTATAAGAAGTTTTCTTGGTTTTATCCAACTGTTTGATGTGAAATTTATGGCCATTGCACCACATAGCCTTGTGGTGTTTCAACTTAAATATGCCAGACATGTAAAATATGCATTGTCAATTAATAAAAAAAATTATATAACTTGGAAAGTATATGAAAAAGATACACCTGTAGTCACATTAATGTAATATAAAATAACTGAATAAAATGGGTGAATTTGCTTGCATGTCCATTTTTCAAACCATATGCTAAATCAATTTCCCTCTGTGTAACATTGGCATCTCTGTTACGACGAGATTCTCTAACCAATTCAGACAGTTGTTTCCATGATAAACTACCACCATGGTGTTGTTTGCATCTTTGAATCCATACATTCATCCAGTCAATATTGTTTGCAATTATAAATGCAGTGCATCCCAATCTTAATCAACTGAATCAAAAAATCATAATTCACCAATATTAAATATTAGTTATAACCATGGTAAATATTAATAATTGATGAAATAATAGATATTAATTAATGAGTATGATCATATACACAAAAAACAAAAATTTGTATGTATTATAAATCTTCACAATTTAATTACCTCTCACTTTTTTCATTATACCTTTCCTCAATAGGTGCTCCTCTTCAAATTTGTTGATGGATTTCACATCCCAAATGTGATCCACTACATGCATAGTTGGCGCTGCTAATTTAGGAATATACTGACTAATATACACCATGGATTGTTATACCATAGAACCCTCAGGACGTTCTCTTTGTCTAACCAAAGCCTTCAATGATTTCAAGTGCCTCTCCATTATCCACATTGACCTTGTGTGTACAGGTCCACACATTTCAATCTCCTCAACTTGGTGTATGAGGTAGTGTTATTTTGCATTGAAAAATGTTAGAGGTAGATACTTTTGCATTTCATACATTAGCATAGGAATTTCTCTCTTCCAATACTTTGTATCATCTTCATGTATTTATTTCAATGACAACCATCTACAGATCATGACACAAGAAAATAACATGTTTCAACATAACATAATATATATTACATTATAATTAAAACACATGTCATTAAGTAAAACAACAAATTGAAAAAACATTTTGCATATAAATCGCGGCTACTTACCTCATGTATTTTCTAAGATCATATATAACTTGTTTGACATTGTTGTCAAAGTCATTTGGGAGAGATAGCGGTAGAACAAACTGTAACAATAAAAATGAATCGTTATTTGTTTCCAAAGTAGACAAAAAATAATTCTTAAAAGATGTATACGACCAATATATAAATATGTATACCAAAATTATTACCTTAATGAAGGCATGCCAATCATGTGTTTTTACCCCACCAAATTCACCTTTCTTTGTTAAGATATTATTTATGTTTGAAGCAAAACCTGTGGGAAATTTAATTCTTTGAATGACTTATTTTACATAATTTCTTTGTTGCTCTGTTAATAACCATGGAAGTTTATTTCGGTCTCCATCACTATTTTATTGGATCACACTTCACATTTCATGATTGGCTTCCTGAATGTCAGTACAAATTTTGACAATTTTTTCTTTATCCCTCATACCATCTATGATTCGCCATAATGTTTATGTCACATTCTTCCCAATATGCATTATATCAAACAAATGAGCTATTTTTAGCATCTCATAGTATAGAAACCTCATGAATTGAGTGAGATAACATTACATTCCTCGTGGAAGCCCACTATTAATACCTTCAAAATGGTGACCTTCATGAAGTATAAAAGAAATCACAAATTTTTTTATCAAATACGGTAAAATAAATTCAATAATTAAAATAAAAATTCAAAACATTACATATACGATACATAAAAAAATTATGTACCTTGATTATTTATATTATATTCCAACCTCCATAGGTGAGGTGTCATTCTTCGTGGTTTTAATCCAGTCTCATCTTTCCCATTGAAAAGATGTTTTTCAATAGTACGATGCCTATGGTTCTTAGGGAGGAGGTGCTTATACTCATCAAACACCACCTTTCCTAAACTTTTTGAATGACAATACTTCATCTTAGGACCACAAATTGGACATGCAAATTTACCCTTTGTTTGAAAACCTGCAACCGATGGATTAATGTCACGATGGGATTATTTAAAAAACATGCATGATATATTTAAAACATTATATAGTATTGAAGTGAAAAAAATGCTACATACCACAAAAATGTGTTAGTCCTGGGGCATCATGAATTGTCCATACAAGTATTCCACGGAATTGAAATTTCTTCTCCCCGATTGGTTTACATATGTCATACATAGTGATTTCAGCCCATAAATTTAGTAGCTCGTTGATAAGAGGCTCGATATATACATTCATGTCTTTAACTTAGTACTTACCTAATTGTTTGAAATTACACATAATTACTTTCGTGATATGTATATATAATTAAATAAATAAATAAAATATATTATGCAAAAAAACAAAACAAATGAAAATGTTACATTCAAAAAATTAATGTAAACAAATACCTGGAACAATCATTGTCAACATTATGTGCTCCCTCTTTATTGACATCCAAGGAAGAATGTTATTGTTGATAATAAAAATAGGCCACACTGAATAAATAGACCTAATATCTCTGAATGGATTAACACCATCAGCTTCCATTGAAATCCTAACATTATGAGGTTCATCTTTGAAATCTCCCCATTTTTTCTCAATTTCCCTAAATGCATAACCATCTGCAGGGATTTGAATAACACCATCTCCACTTATGTTTTGTGCATGGTAACCCATAAATTGTGCTATGCTTTCACACCTAAACAATCACTCCAAATGTGGAATTATGGGAATATGACGAAGAACCTTACGAGGCACCATTTTTATTACTTGACCAGTTCGATATCTATTGATATGACATTGCGGGCATTATGTTTTCGACACATGTTTTCCACAATATATAATATGATCATTAGTACATGTAGCTATAGTTTGATACTCCATTCCAATGTCTTTCATAATGGCTTGCAAATCTCGATATGTGAGAGGTAAAATATTTGATGATGGTAACAAAAATTCACCTAGCAATCTACAAAATAACAAATAACTAGTTAATGTAAAGAATAGTAATCATAATTATTGCATTCTTATTTTACACAATAATTAACACTAAAAAAAAAAAGTCAAAATTTATGTATATGAGATGAAACATATTATATACCTTAGAATCTGTTTCATACAAGTGTTTGACAAATGATTCGTTACCTTTAAGTTCACCAGCAGCAATGTAGGGGAGAGAAGATTTTCTCCTGAGCCTTGATAAAGTCATTTATTTTCCTTTTCTAAAAGAGGTTCTTTGTTGGTTAATATTATCCTCTTTCTTCTATAAGTCTGACTCGGGTTCAGATCTGAACACGCTTCTAACAAAGCCCTCTAAAACTATCGGCCCTCCTGGTAAACTAGAAGGAAACACAACACACATAGTGTACTGCACAGTCTCACCCGAGATAGTTATATGGGTGGTTGCAATGCTTAGGTGCTTGCAGCCTGGGAATGAGTGGGGATTTGTGATTGTACTCTGTGATCTTCATTATTTATTATTTTCTTCATTCATAATAACTATTCCATCATTCATACATGAAAATCAACAGTTCTAACTAAGTCATTCATGCATTTATCTAATAGTTAATCATTGACAGTAAAGAAATAAACAATTGTCAGTCCACATCACACATGATCTATCGTGGTTCACCCCCTCCTGGGCTACGTCCACAAATATTTGTCTCTCAATATATTTTGTTATGGTTCTGCAATGGATCATGCCACGCGCACTACAGTCTCTAGTCTTACAATCGTTACAGGATCTTCGATCCCTGTAAGGCTGACTAGATTGCACCAGGATATTCAGCCTGCAATCTAACCCTTGGGATAGAGTTGCTCGACTCTCCTCTAGCTCAACATCTTACAAAAAGTTACAGCTCTTAAAAATCTTTGTTTTTCTATACAAAATAGTCTTCATTTTCATGCCAGTCCTCTCTCTCCCTACCTAGACCTCCTAGGTACTTACTTATACATATTCTTGGCTTATCGGCCATTACCATATCTTACAAAAACCTTAACCCTAATGTAGCAAGGTTTCCTTGCATGCATGCCTTGCATTCTTTCCTCTCACGTGTTTCTTTTCCTTCCAGTTGTCTTTCTCCCACTTCATGCTTTTCTTTTCAAAAATAGACTTTTCCCCAAAATGGGCATGCGCCCAACATTCATCATAAATACCATCACTATCCCCATCCTCCTCCGGCTAAGTGAAAAAATATTGGATCATTTGATTTGTCCCATCATCTTCTTCCATGGGATTCTCATTTGCTTCATGTTCCTCATCTCGTACAACATCATTTATACTACTACTTGGTGCATTCTGCAGAAAGTTAAGGGGCAACTATAACTTTATAATTACAAACAATCATGAAAAAATAGTGTGTATAACAAATATTAAAACAATATATATAATTTCATAAATACAATCAATATAAAAATAGATAATAAATATATAGATAATTACCACAGGGCGATATTCATTCGATCCCCCATAAATGTGCCCATATTTCCTACAATATTGTTTAGTTATTGCTATTAAAGTTCATATGGGACGTGTAGTGCAACATTGTTTTGCAAGGGAAATAACATCTACCGTCACCTTTTTCACCATATATAGTTTTTTTCCCACCTCTAATATTTTCCGACATTCTTTCCCACAAAAATGCAGTGATGATTATCTTATAAAATTGAGTGGTCCAATAGAATATCTATAATATTTTTCTAATGCAATTGAAATATAAAAATAAATCTTTTTTTCCCTTGAAAAGAACGCCTTACACCCTTTCTGAACAGTTGTTGTTATGGAAAGATTGTCACAACATTTCTAAATTGCAAATTTTTTTTTTGTCACAATTTTGATGACCATTGACCAAGTCAATGTTGACTTTGTCAAATACCTATGTAACTGTTTGAATAGTGCAATGATCATCATTTGATCATCTCTCTTGTGACGAAAGCATCCTTTTGTCTCTAGAGCAAGAATAGTATACTATCATCGCTTTGTAGATGAAAGTATGTTTTCATCGCAAGAGAGACGAATGCAGGTTGGATTGTTAAAAAAAAAAAAATTAACACTTATCTTCTAATTTGTGACGAAAGGCTACTTTCGTCGCAAATAGTTTGTCGAAATTTTTTTAATATCTAGTAGTGTAAGCATTGGTTCAAATAGAGGACCATGACCAACAATGATTGCATAGAATTATTAGTGGGGAATGAAACCCTACAATACATAGGGAAAGGCACCAAACATATGTCACTTCCTCAACCTTCGGATAAAGTGGCTTACTTCATACATAAGTAAATTACTTGTGAAGTAAGGTTCGATTTATTGTTTCTTTATCATTTCAAATTGTTGAGACATTTTAGACATCAAAACCACCTTAATAATCCTTTCCTTTTTCTTTGTTCTATGCAAACAATGGGCTGAATGGTTTAGAACAACACTAAAAATCCAAAGAGAATTCTACCTCATCGTGGCCTTATAAAGATCCTCATTGTCAATGCCCTATCTCAGAGAGGATAGATCTAGATGACCTTTGTCTCCCAACGACTCCCTAAGATTGCAAAATAGAAGAAACAAATAGACATTAGCATAAGGGAAATAAGGGATGATGAAGAAGGGACTAGATTTCCAACTGTTGGGGAATCTAATAAGGTCTCTACCAACTAGTCTTCCTATTGCAAGCAAGAAAATATGTACAAGGATCACAAATCATGTGCATGTAACCTTAGAGATAGTTTTTAAATGATACCACACCTCGACTTCCATGCTTGCGACAAAAAAGTTGTGTCTACCACATGACAAATGGACACTAGTCGTAGCACCGGTCTAGCTGCAAAAATTTCACAAGAAGTGTAACATCCCCACTATAATCCCCATTTTAATTTATGCATAATGTAGATATGAATATGGCTATGGCCAAGCAATGGAATATGTGAATTATGTTTCTAATTTTAATAAATATAATGTGATACCAAATGTTGGGAATATGGACAGAGATGGGGTTTGATTTATCCACGAGAGAGGGGACTAGGAGTGTCTAATAGGGGTCTAAGGAGGAAATTAAGTGTGGGTATTAATCCAAACCCATATTTCTAAATTCTATTATAATTCGGGAAAACCTTTTATTTTATGGTTGAGTGTATGAGATCCAAATCATTGAATACCTATCACGGGGTGGGTCTATAAGTCACTTCCATAGTTATTGGAAGCATGGGGGTGTAATACAATCAACATTGGGAAAAGTGAGAAGTCAATTGTCTTGGGAAAATAGAGGAAAATTCATATGGGGGAGAATAGGTTGTTTTTACACATCGCGTTTTGCATGAATAGTGAGGGGAGATCAAGGAAAAAGAGTAGTGAATCTAGACCAAGAAGGATAGGCGAATTCAAGAGCATGTTGGAGTGTTTTTGGAGCATTATGGAGTTGAATATTGAAGATCCGGGTTGTCAGGCCTGAAGAGTGAACTCCTGCAGGAGTTGCACTAGAACAACAATTATTGTTGTTGGTTGTTGTTAGCTTTCCTAGCAGTGAGTTCCCTTGAGTTCCCAATAAAGATATTCTGGGTTACCTATGCTAGAGAGACCCTGATAAATGAATGGGATGCCCAATGTACTGAGAGCATTGAAGGGGTACATTCTTTGGGTTGGGAAAGTCAAGAGGAAGAGAGATGGAGGAAATTCAAGATAGTTGTAGGAGAATACCAATGGGTTGTGTGATACTGAGATGTCAGTGGACTGTGAGACACACCCTTCTCTTGTGGATTCATATCCCTACATCAGGGATGACTTTCTATTGATATTTGGGACAATAGGTCTATGGTTGGGTGGAACGTCCTTCCCAAGTAGTTGTTTTCACATACATTTTTAAAAAGATAAGTGCTTACCTATTTTTTGAGTTATTCCATGAACTCAATTGTTGTGTTTTTACTCGGTGCATGAGAATGGTTTTTAGGTGATATTGTAGAGGATTATTTGGTTGCATTATGTTCATTTAGAATTTTTTATATGCATTTTTTTATGGGCATCACATTTTAGTTTAAAAAAATGTGTTTAATTTGTCACTGGTAAGCTACGAGAATTAATTAGCAGAATAAATTTTTGAATTTATGTGTTTTTTCGCAAGTAATGTTCCTCAGTTAAGTTGGGGGATGTTACAAGAACCAAACCGTTTGGATGCTACAAATGAATCCATTGAAGCTAGCCTACATGTCAAAGGAAATAAGAATATAAGTCATTATAGATTTGGTAAGTCATTTTTACACCAGAGACTCTCTTATTCTACCTTGTTGAGGATGAACCGAAAATTGTGTAGGGTAAACAAGGGGTTGTATTAAGAGTTGATTTTTGTTAAGGAAAAATTAAAGAAATTTAACAATATGTCTAGATTGACCATTCTAGTTGAGGACATTGAAGAAATTAAAAAACCACTTTCCACTCCATGTGAAGGTGGTGTTCATCATGATTTGAAAGGAGAAGTAGAGCATGCTACTATGAATTTACCTCTGGCACACCTATTGTTGAACCATTGGGTCTTAATGATTATTTAGGGAATGATATTACTACAAATTTACATACAAAATCCATAGATGATATTAAATCAATTATAGAAGGGAATGATATCCCTAGGGATAATCAATTACAAATAGAGGTGGTTCTAGTAGACAACCCAGATACAAAAACCTTAGGGAATATGAGGGTTTCACATGATAGTGAAAGGATAAACCTATTGAAATATAAGGTTGACAAATGGAAAAACATTGTTGAATATTTTTACTCAAGCATGTTTTCATTACAAGAACATAGGTAGACCATCCATAGTATGGCAAGCTAAGGTTGAAAAATGGAAAACAAAATGTTGAATATTTTTACTCGGGCACGATTTCATTACAAGAATGTTATGCAACATTTTATATGGAAACTAATGTAAAATGGAAAGTATTATGGGATGTGTTAGCACTCCGTAAATATGTTCGGCTAATAAACAGACGACGAAGGTAACTTTTTCAACCAACTTTGAGACTCGAAACTAACCTTTTGGATTTGGAGAGGGCTCTCTCGGAAGGCGCGGTCTCCGCGCAGGATATAACTTTGAAAGCAGTGGCTAGATTTAACACCTTTGATAAAACGGGCTCTGGTTATAGTGGTGCAAGAAAGTAAGACTTGGGCTATGGAGTCGATTTGAGGGAATGACAAAGACAAATGACTCAGTGACTGAACTTGGGAGGATAAGGCTAGGCGAGCAACAGTCTTCAGTGTAAAATCGTAATGTGTGGCAGGAGAAAAACACAGGAAGTAACTCGGAGCACCGCTGCAGGTGAATTCATAGTTAGCTTTAGAAGAAAACTTTTTTTCTAAGTGGTGCGAACAAGGGGCACTACGCAGTGAATCCACGGGTTCAAAATTCGTTCCGAAATAGACAGAAAAAAAATATGAATAAAGATGACAGGAAGCACATATGCAAATAAAGAGGCACAATACANTGCTACAACTAGAATCTTTTCATCAAGTTACAGAACCTTTGCATTAAATTTCGGTCAAAAAAATCAAATTACATACAATAGCTGTCGTCTACCAATTTTTACAACCAACCTTGTTTACATGAAAATGATCCTAATATATAAAAAAATAATGTCACCCTTGGTTGCTAGGGTCGAACTACTCCCTCCTAGAATCATGGATCTGTTTTCTTTGAAAGAGAACAATCACTTCAACGGATTCACTAAAAATAGAAAACCCGACTTTGCCAAATCATAATAGTAACGAAAATATTCTTTACAATAATTGATCATGATCAAAATTCGACCATATGGTTGTGATGAGTTGTCCTGTGCATTGTTGGTCACTCTGTCACCCTTGCATAGCAATTCTATTACGCAATAGTAACCTACAACAAAACACGTAGCGGATTGTGCAGCAAACTGGAAAAATAGGCATTAAATATGACATTGTATATCACTGATAAAAAATTATTTTTAGAAAACGAGAGAGGTTTTTGTACTTAATCTCGTTTTAAAGAAAAAAATCTCTCTATTTCTTGAAATCCATCTCCACCTGGTCAGAATATGTGTCGCAAAAACATGTCTCAAACAGGAAATCATGAAAGATGAAAAATAGGGCTCAAAGATTCGTTTGGATCTCCCAATCCGTGACACATGTTGCAAATCTGAGGGATTTTTTTATTATTTGGTTTTTCCTCAAAAAAACCCTCTCGGGGATTTTCAAAATTCCTTTCCAATTGGTCAGAAATCGATCTTGAAGTTGACCACTAAACCAGTCATTTTCGCAGTGCGACCTGTAGCCTGTGCGCAGGAAAATCCACTGTGCGATGAAATCCACTGCGTGATGACATCCTCTGCGTGACAACATCCCATGCGTGACAACATCCAATGCGCGACAGCCCACTACGCAACGAAATCCAATGCGCAATGAAATCCACTACGCAACAGAAATCCACTGTGCGACGAAATCCATTGCGCGACAAAATCCTTTGCGCGGTGAAGCACTTTGCGTAGTGTGTAGAAAATTTTGCAGCGCGCATTTGCAAATGGAAATGGAAATAATAAATGAAAACCTTCATTTTAAAACTAACCCTTGGAGATGTTAGATGATGCCAAGCATAAAAACAATATGGGTGCTAATAGGCATGACTTTGCAAATTGTTGACAAAACTCTAACCTTAGCTATGAAAATCATGGTGCTAATAGCTAGCTCCAATGGGGATTCTATCCTCTCAGTGAGGTAGAAAAGAACTCATAGACCTTGTGCCTATCCATTGGGATGTTCCTGAACCATTGAAAAATCTTCTCTAACCTAGCGCATGTATCCGCTGAAAACCCAAAGTTGTATATGCTCCAAACTGAAATCTAAAACTAAGATGAAAATGAAAATTGCATATTGCTAAAAGAAATGCTTGTAGTACCGAGCTTATTCGCACTCCTACCTACCCTAACTGTTGAAAAGGATGTCAATCAAGTGAAATCAAAATGCCAATGCAGCCATGCAAGCACTTTATCCACTTTTTGCTTTCTTTGCACATGCTTGTTCCAAATCTTGTTTATTGATAATCCATTCAAAAATTTATCTATAAATTCAAATATCAAAAAATTAAAAACAATGGGATTGTTTGCCACCTCCAACAAAACTGCAAATGGATCCTCCAGAACACACATAAAACAACAATCATGTTTCACCCCTTCCATTGCATCCTTGTTTTCATGTAATTCAACCTGTTGATTACCACAAAAAGGCTGAAAAATATGTTGAGACTGTGGGAAATAACAATCTTCTAAATCAGAAGACAATGTTGGCTGAAATGAAACCCCTAGTGGCAAGAAATCCATATCTAACATTGATGTTGATTGACCATCATATTTATTTCCAAGATGGTAGTTTATCGCAGGCTGCAAATCTGAACTGAAATCACCTTCCATGTAATCAACAATAGGATCATTAAAAGTATGAGAAGGTTTTTGATCTTCTTCATTGATAACAATTTTCTCATGTAAAACAATGCCACTATGAATGTAGTCAGACTTTATTGCTTCCTCTTTTATCTCATGATTTACTTTCAACAATTCAAAGGAAGAAAAACATAATGGAAGACAGTTTTCATTTGCAAGTCCATTGCTTTCTTCATATTCAACATCATGCCTGGAGGATTTATTATTTGAAACATTATAAACATTTTGCTTCAGCAATTCAAAATAAGTAAAACACAATGGCAAGGTTATTTCACTTGATTAAAAACCTTCTTCATTTTCTTCACTGCTGTCATATGCACATTTTTTAATTTCTTTGGATTTCTGAACACACTCATTTTCAGATTCATCTTCGACCAATGGCTATAATTTTGAATTG
>JASDQU010738809.1:93623-107593 GCA_032191745.1 Picea mariana
CGAGCCCATGAGTCATCCCTCGATCATAACCACCAAAAGTATCTCAAAGTCAAATCATAGAATAAGGTGGGATTGGTTAAAACCACCCTAACAGGGATGACACTCCCAATGAAATTGGAAGGAGGCGTCAGTGATGCTCCCTACTAGTCTAGAAAGGGGAGTCACCCTGAGAGTGACACTCCCTGAGCCATAGAAGGGGGGCATTAGTGCTCCAACTAAGCCAAAAAACAAGGGGAAATATATGTTTTCGGCCTTCAAAATTGTTTTTTCTTCTCTTGAATGGCTAGGGATGATGACAAAGTGTTATTCCATGGTGTCAAAGTGATGAAACATGAACGCGACACTTATGAAAGTGTCGTTTTGGCATTAATAAACTCATCAATGCAACTGTACATAAGTGTGACACTTAGTACGACACTAGGCAGTGTGCAAATTTTGTGTGTAACAATGAGGAAATTCTATTCATTTTTCCTCCATATCTTTTAGATCTCCATTCTTCATTCTTTTACACTTCATACTCTTGGCCATCTCTTCCATTCTTGACCCATCTCTTGATTACACTTTTCTTTAAGAAAAATCAAGATAAAAAATATGTACTATGTGACAATAATAGAAACCTGACATACAAGACCTTCAACATCTGAACCCTCTTGTTCATGAGGACATCATCAAAATATTCTTTCAAGTAGTGGAAGGCATAACACTTCATTATTGCTTCATGTTCAAACATATGTCCTAGGAAATCTGGTTGTGCAAAAGGGGTAAAAACAAAGTATATAGTGTATCCAAGCACCATCAATGTAAGAATGAAAATACCAAAGTAAAATGCATAGTTATTCACATACAAGTCCCCCACTTCATTTACATGAGGACATGCAAACCCTTAGGCATGGGAGAGAAGGTTATGATGATGAACTATTGTAAGTTCAATATTCTTATCCTGCATTTTTTATTCAACATGATCTAATGAAAATGCACTTTTTTTTATGATGAGGCTCATGATGACATTATTGCTCCTGTTATATTTGGGGATACAAACATTGTTTATTAAGCTCAACATGAAAAATTCTACTCTATATGTCCCCCTCCTTAATGCAAACATCTATGTATATTGAGCAATTCAGGAAATCTCTTATTGACAGTGCATGTTTTAGATATAGATAGACCGCCTCATGGAAATTTACACAATGGCAACTGAACTCCACTTCTCCATTATCCACAAACTCTGAACTTTTGAAATGAAAATGGATTTGTCATGGTCATGATTCATGAGTTTGTCATGAACGATATCTACTATATCTTGAGTTTTCTTTTGAGTATTTACAACTGCAACTAGTGTGTTTCTCACTGTTGCAAAAGAAAAAAGAGAATGGATTTGCACTAAATTTGAACATTTTAGAAACAAGCTGGGTATTGACTTTACAGATTTGCCAAAAAAATCAAAGTATCTCATCATTGGCTTGTGGGATAAATATTGTCTTGTTGTTTGAACAAAGAGTTAGCGCTGACAATATTCTAGTTTTGGCA
Organism: Picea mariana; assembly: GCA_032191745.1. Taxonomy (NCBI): domain Eukaryota; kingdom Viridiplantae; phylum Streptophyta; class Pinopsida; order Pinales; family Pinaceae; genus Picea; species Picea mariana. Next base: position 95,151 of record JASDQU010738809.1, read on the forward strand.
TGAAGTTGAGAAGAATAAAAGGGGTATTTGGCATCCATTTTGAAAATAATAGCAACTAATTCCAATGATATGGCTGTGGTTACAAGATTTAGTTACAACAACTAGATTTTGTGGGTGTCTTCAAAGTAGGGATGAAAATATGGAGAAATCATTTCTATGAACATGAGCCTTTTATACCTCAGTCTATTGACCCTATGATGCTCATATTTGATTACCTTGACTGCCATACACAACATACTCAACCTATCAAGTAAACACAGTTAGTATGTACCTGAATATCAGTTCTTTTGCAAGAGGATATGAAAATCCTCAAGCATGGGAGAGCTGTTGGGTCTCCAATTTGGCATCCTTATCACCACCAAGTCATCCCTTTGTGATAATCCTTTCACTTATTCACTGCCACTTTTACTATAATTCTTCATACATAATCCGTGACAAGTTTATAAGCATCAAGTAGTTAATTGATATACATTTTCATTGCTTTTGATGAATTAATTGGGATTATGGTTGGTTTACTAATGACAATTTATGAAGTGCGATTCCTTTAGCCACATTTCAGTTCAATGCATTTATGTTCCTGTACCACTAGTTCACTTCTTGTACTCGACAACATTCATTGGCATACTTTTGCATCTCCAAATGGGATTTAGCCACATGGAGCTTGAAGGATGAGGTGTCAACATGGGTTTTTTGTTCACTAGTTCACACCTAGGTCACACGTGTGAGCCTCTAGCCCACAATCAGAGGTTGGGTCAATTTTAGCAAACAATTCTAGACAAGAATCTTTAAACGCGATTTTCGGGAAGATGAAGATGGATCTTGAAATTCTGGAACATGGGTTTTGTGCGGGATGGTCCAAATTGACCACCTAAGGGGAAAATTTATGAAATCAAGCACAATTAAGAAGATATAAAGGTTTTTCTAAACTAGGTTTACCTAGATTTATGTTACGACCCATTTTCAAGGTTGTAATCGCTTGTTGTGCAAAGAATTGAACTATTCTATGTTGTAATAAAGACATCTTTGTTGTCAACTTTCGACCAACCACTGTAATCCTCTTACAAAGTATGTTGGAGGAGGTAGGGCCCCCTCTCTCTGGTATACCCTACCTATTTTTATTCATGTAGATTTAGTTTTCATTTTAGATTAGTGTGAGTAGCTAGATGCATAGATATTTCGATTTGTAGTTCTAATTATTTCCATATAATCGATTTTACAATTATGCTCTCATTTCCTTTCAATTATTCATGCAATTTCTCCTTCACATTTATACTTTGATTACCAACATTATAATTGTAGCATGTTTTATGAATTAAATGTTTGCTCCATTTCTCATTTGGTAGATTCACTTTGTTAGCACTAGAAGTCAAATCAAGATTGCCGTTGAGTTAAGTCTAGCACACCTTGTTTCAAAATGTTTTAAATAAAATAGTTTTACAAAGGTGGAGGGATCACACTCTTGATCTCAATGTAGCTAGATGAATGAGCTATTAGAACCACTTCCCTATGTGCAACATATTTAGGTAAATAAAACCTCAGTTGGAGTAAAAAGACAGTATAGATATGATTAAGGAGAATAAATGGAACAAAACTGACAATCATCAAAGAGAATCTGGACCAATAGAAGAATAAAGCTACACTCAGAAATCCTTTCTGAACAAGATTTAAAAGACTCAAACACACATGTGGCAAATATTGCACTATAAAAAATAGAGAAACCTTTTTAGCACATACATACAGTCATATGAGCATATAACAATAATGATATGTTCAAGATGAGGAAATAGAAGTGATAAACAAAGATAAGATATACACATCGACTTTATTAACATCTGAACTCTTTACAAAGGTAGGATGGATCAAAATAGTCTTATAATTAGAAATTTTAAGCCAAAACATAGATCCAACCCGTTCTTTTTCTACTTCATCCAATATATAGTGTTTTACATTGGTTACATGCATTTATGGTCAACCTGATAGTCAGGGACACATAAAAAATAATCCCTACAAGTGCTCATGGTGAATTTATGTCTCTATCTATTGATATACAAAACAATAAGTAGTTTACAAAAAAAATCCTATAATTAAGGCAACAACCTTGCATAGAAAAAAATATTTGGTTGACCTGCTTTCCACCTGGATGATTACGCTACATATTCCTCTTTATCCTTCTAATATCTTCATGATCTTCAATGATCCACTCGAATCGAGACTTTGACAACTCAACAATGATAACTGATCTGCAGAATCATCGTATCCCCAGATAGACTGTAGATCCACAAAATGGGTATCTTACTCCATCTAATGATCCATAAAGTATTTACCTTGTTTACAACCTTTCTCCATTATGAAAATATGAATCTGTGTCATATTTGCTGCAAAATCGGATGCTACAGGTGTTCCTGTAGCGCCAATATTTTCCTGTGTATGAGACTGTGGGAACTTCTTGTAGCGCCATACAAAAAACCAGTTTTGAACATTTTTAACGCCTTTCCTTGCCCAGGTTACATCCCATCATAAAAAAAAGAAGAATGACATTTTAAATACAAGGAAACAAAAATGTTCTTCCATTATCAATCATCTTTCAGTCAAAAATTAGGATTTTCATTGAAGGTGAAATTCTCAAACTGCAAATTCTCCTTGAAAAACTGATGTAGCTGCTTCTATCAGCAAATTCAAACCATTCCTTCTTGTCTGCATGGTTTGAGAATGATTTTTTATTCTCTTGATCTTATCCCCTTCATATATGATAGTAGCGTTTAGGCCTCTCTTATTCTTTTTACTCTATTTTCTTGCAGAAACTCTATCTTTTCCTGTGGGAGTCTTTTCTTTTTGTTGTCAGACCTCCCTTCTTATACTTATTCCTCTCAGGATTGGTTACAAGAATTTTATTTCTTGTTGATGGCTCCTCTTTTGGGTTTGAAAATTATTTATCAATAACGATAATATTATCTTTAATGGTAGGGTTATACATTGCTTTGGATTTCAACTTGAATTTATTTCAAGGCCTAGTGCTCCTTTTTATTATCAAAGTTTTGTATATAGAAGCATCATCTTTAGAGGAGATTTAGATAGGAGGAATGATCTTTAGGTTGTATAGGATCTGCAAATTCTTCTGTTCTTTCAGGTTCTTGATCTTCCTTCAATACCCTAGGTTTTTCCAACCTTTTGGTCCTTTTAAAATAAGTCTTTTGGGCATATGGAAACAGATGCTTACCTCCACCTAGGATATGAGAATACCATTTATCTACTTGCAGGATGGTTGGAGTAGATTCCACTAGCTCGTATGGAATCTTTAAACAAGCTTCTCTTTTACCCTTCCTGGTAATGACTGGTTGACTTGCACTGGGTGAATCTTCTTGATTAGGCTCAAGAACTTTATCATGCAACTATGTGGCAAGAGGATGTACTTATTTCTCAAAAACTGATTGGATCAAGAATTGATCCCATGTCCTCTGTAATTTTCCCAGCTCAACTTTAATAAGTATCTTAATCAATCCCTGATGATAAATTCAATGAGGAGGGGYCTTAGGGTTTGCTTGAATTTTTATGTCCTTCTTATTTAGATCTATTATGAAGTAATATGGTAGACTCATCCTTTTGATTCTTGAAAAATGAAGAAGGAATCAGAGATGAAACAAAAACACAGTAGAATAACACCCTTCACATGTGATGTATCATTTAAGAATTAGCAAGGCCACCATCCATTCATCAACAATCCAATCACTGGGAATACCCTTGGCCCAACTGGGATCTCTATGTTCAGGTTTCAAGAACTGGTTTACATCCCCTCTTGTATTTTTTTTTTTGAACCACTTTTCTCCATCGACATGGAGGTTACAAACTGCTGCTATGGAATCTTCTATAACCTGCATAAAAAGGTTTGTAATTTGGACGCCCTGTCCATTAAAAATTTCAACAAATGCCCGAGTTGCAACATAGTGATAACCATATAGCTTGGTGTAGTACACATACCAACTAGCTCGATCAAATATGTGTCTACTATCTTCATATGCTTTCATAATCTCAGGCCCTTCAGGTTCTTTTGTTTTCATGTTTCCACCTTTACCCATATTAATTGTCATGACCAGAATGTTGGACTCTTTGCTGCAAAAAATGGATATGCCTGATGTGTTGAGAAGGATAGGGGATTTGCTGGCTCTATGGATGAAAATTCAAATTTGACCATCTTTGCAGTGTGAAACTAGAGTAACGAATAATGCACCAGATTTAAAAGAACTATTTTTTGAATAAACCCTATCTGCGTGACATCATGGACAAGAGACCCGTACATGTGAAAATACCCCACCTTTGCATGTTGTGATTGGAAATTGGGTACTTGATAATTGCCTTGAAGCTTTCATTCTTCTAGGTATGACAATCCACATCCTCAAATTCACTCCAACCATCTGCGTGATGATGAAACAGGGATAGGTGGAAGTTCCTGTAGCACCCTGCATAAACTTGTCCTTTGGCATATTTGAAATGAAAACAAATTGAATGTCATTATCTAACATAGTAATGATGAAACATAAACTATGACATGACATATGACCTTTGATGAAAGGATTTGACACTTTAAATGATGTCATAGGACAGTCTTACAAACATGTGCATAATTAATCCTATCCCCCTTTTATAAGACTAAGTAGCCCTATTTTTTCTCAACATAATACAAATTTGACCCCCTTAATAAGATTTTGCACCCTTAATCAAACTAATGATTAGGATTTATAGCGTACATACAAATTTTGAAATGGATAAACTAAGAGATGAGAGATGAGACTTAGCAGAACAAAATAGGTGATAACAATGGCTCCATGGGGGATGGAGTTCCCCCTGTGGAACTCCAAGAAATTTGAGTAGACATGTGCCTTTTGTTTCTTCAAGCTATCTGCCATATTATTCTGCAGAGTGTAACTGTTTCAACTCTTAAAGTTTGGTGAAACGTTATTCAAAACATAACAAACTGAAAAATTAAAACTAATACTGGAAACTGAAAAAGGATAAGTGCAGTATTTCTCCATTGGGATATGGAGTCCTTATTGCATAACTACCACACCACATCGATATATACAATGATATTTGAGCCACCAACGACTTTAGTAAAATAATTTCTTCAGAAAACGCCCATTTACAGGGCCACCAAAAACCTCTTCACCTTCCAAATTATGCAATAAGAAAGTGTTGTGTTCCAAGACCTTCTCCACCCTAAATGAAACTGACCACAGGCTATCAAACTTCCCATGATGGTATTCTCTGCGAGCATCCCATTTCAAAACCAAATCCCCCGGTAGAAACTGCTATGTTTTTACTTTTTTTTCAAAAGTCTCTTTAACTTTCTGTTGATGCTGATGTGCCTTCTCAAGAAGTTTCTCTCTTGCTTGCTACAATTCTACAATCTGACAAATCCTTCTCATAGCATCATTAGGTTCAACTTCAATTTCCTGCATAAATTTTACAACTGGAAAAGAAAGTTGTACTGGAAAGACTGCTTCCATTCCATATACTAACTGAAACGATGAAGTTCCAATTGCTCTCTTTGTGCTAACACGGTCAACCCACAAAGCATACTTCAACTTTGAATCCCAAGCTCTCTTATTATCTTCCAGAATTTTCTTAATGATCTTGACCATGATTTTATTGGATGATTCAGCTAGGCCATTACCTTGTGGGTAATAAGTAGCAGAATTCCTAAGCTTGATTCCACAATCTTCACAGAATTTTACCATGTTAGAGGATTTGAAAGCTGCAACGTTATCTGTGATAATCACTTCTGGACAACCAAACCTAGATAAAATATTCTCTTCAAGGAAACTTTTGATTACCTTATCAGTTTCCCTCCTTGTAGGTACAACTTCAATCCACTTCATGAAGTAATCTGTAGCTGTCAGAATCCATCTATGTTGGCCACTAGATAAAGGGTGGATCTCACCTATGAAATCCAAAGCCCACTGTTGGAAAGGTGCAGACACTTTTACAGGCTTGAGAGGTAAGGACTTAAGCTTTTGTTTACCAGCAAACCTTTGGCATTTCTCACATGCTTTGAACTTTGCATAGACATCAAAAAGTATATTAGGCCAATAATACCCATCCCTAAGTATATTATATGCGGTGGAATTACATAAGTCATGTCCCCCACACACTCCTTCATGAAATTATGGCATGAATCTATGTGCTTCTTATTCATCAAGACACATCAGTAAAAATACAGAAGGGTCCCTCCAAAACAAATTTTTATTATTCACACAATATTGAACAAATTTGAGTTTTAGGGATCTTACTTTAGACTTATCCATTCCTAGAGGAGCTTGGAAATTCTGCAGAAAATAAAGGATATCTTTGTACCATTCTGATTCAACAATCTTTTGATTGACTTGAGAATTGTTGGTTTGAGGTTGTAAATTTCCTGAATTATTACAGATGTAATCAACTCCCAGAGCTCTGTAATTGGAATCAACTAGCAGATTAGCTAACCCTTTCCCTTTGTCTAGCTTGGTAGGATTGATCTCCATGTCATATTCAAGTAGCTTAGCTATCCGGTTTCTTCTCTTTCCGTCATTGTCCGGCTGAGTTAGAATATCTTTAATAGCACTAGATGGTACATATGCAATGACTTTGGAATGTAGCACATAAAATCTAAAAGACTTTAGTGCTTTGACCAAAGCAAAAGCCTTGTTTTCCATGATATCATATTTTAACTCAACATCTTGAAGTGCCTTGCTGAAAAACGCAATGGGTTGTTTAAAACCATCAGAATTTATTTGTAGAAGGGCAGCTGCTAAAATATCTTGAGATGCAAAAGAAAAAATCAGGAACTCTTTTTCAAAATCTAGGCTAATCAAAACAGGGGCATTTGAAATAGCCTGCTTAATAGACTGGAAATAATATTTATCTTCAGTCCTCCATTTGATATCACTACCTTTCTTCAACATGTCAGTTATGTGTTTGACGAATTCAACAAAGTTGGGAATAAACCTTTTGAGAAAGTTTATCTTCCCAAGGAAAGACTGGATTTCCTTCTTAGTTCCAGGGATAGAAATCTTTTGAATAGATATCACTCTAGCAGAATCAATTTTAACTCCATCAATACAAACAATATGACCTAGCAATTTCCCTTGTTCTAAAGCAAAATGAGACTTTTTTGGATTTAAAGAAAGACCATACCTTTTTCACTTCAGAAATACCTGTCTCAAATGACGTAGATGCTCCTCATCAGAGTTAGAGAATACGATAATGTCATCCAAATAGATGACAACAAACTTATCCTTCTCTCCCATGAAAGCGATATCCATGGTTTGCTAAAAAGTGGCCCCAACATTCATTAAACCAAAAGGAATTCGGGTGTACATAAAAGTACCCCAAGGTGTTGTAAAAGCAATCTTCTCCATATCATCTAGATGAACAACTACCTGATTGTATCTAGAGAAACCATCAATCATATACAATGTTAGCACCGTCATTTTTTCAGTTAGAGTAAGTCTTAGTCGATTCATGGTCCGTGTGTCAAAGTGTTTGAGGTCAGGTACTGAACAACAAATAGGTTGAAGTCAGCAAGTGGTCAGTTGGCCCTTGGATTCAGGAAGGGATGTCAGAATCAAAACATGTGTAAGTGGTGAAGGTATTTTCCAAAAGAGTTGGGTCCTATCAGAAGAGAAGATTTTACATGCCAAAGGTCGAGGCAAGTTGTTAAATAGGAGTCGCATCGACAAACGAAGTGACCATCATCAGCTAATTATGAAGTCAGAAAGAATGAAAAATCACGGTGACCATATCACGTATACTCTACAGCTCTTATCAGTTGTAATTTACACGCCCCAAAGTCTACCCGTCACGCAAATGTGTTGTGAAAATATTTGGCTTGCTTCGAAACCTCCAGTCACCATGGATTCTGTGTCCCCTGGCACAATTCCATCTCTCACCCACCCATTTATAAATTTTGGTTTCTCTGCATGTATTCTGTTCATCAGCCACGTTTATGCACTGTCTGTGATTCTTTCTGCGAGCCTTGAGTTTATCGTTGCGGGAAAGTCAATTTCCATCAGCTGCATCACAAACCTTGTGTAAATCAAGGTTACCACCTTGGGTCCATGATAAATCCACCACGTGTAGAAAAAATATGCGTTGCACCATGGCAACATCCCAGAACATAAGGAAAGGTGTGCGAAGTGGCAGAAATGTGGGGCCCAAACCTCAAAAATTGACGTTGGCAAATGAAGATCCAGATGTTAGAGCATATTTTGAATAGGTTGTATGCATGGTATTTTGTAGGAAAATACAAGGATTCAACGTGAAACTGGTGGAGCAGTTCGCACTCAATTTCAACGGGTTCCGTGAAGTAATTGCAAGAATCACTTTCCAGGTAACAGAGGAAATCCTGTTAGCCACAATAGAGATCCCTCCGTGCGAAAAAAGGTGGTCTAAAGGAATGCCTTTGGACGTGCTATGATACAAGGAATTTATCAAACCAGACTGTTTAAACGAGAAGGTCGAAGCGGGAATTCTAAGTCGATATCTGTAAGAGCCTTTTCGGAAGCTCCTGAGAGTGATTAGGAAATATTTCACCTATGAAGGAAGGTTTGATAGAATACACCCACATCACATCAGATTGTTGATGCATTTCATTGGAAGGAGACCGTTAAATCTTCCTTTCTTCTTGCACCAAAGTCTCCAAGAAATGGTAGACAACGTCTGGGCCGAAACAAACCAGCCAAAGAAGAAACTATCTCATGTCTCACTGATTAAATTTCTGATAGTTGAGGAGATGAGGTGATTGGGAAACAACTGGGATTCGTTTATGCTCATAGTCGACATCCCCAGGGACCCCAAAGGAGATTCCCATCTACCCTCAGAAAAAGTAACATCTCACCACACGGAGGCAGAAATAGGAAAGGTCGTGGAAGAAGGAAATTCATTGGAAACCCTATCCCCACAATGAATGATACCCCGTAGAAGGGGCAGGCCAAGGAAGAACAAGGAAACTGGGGAATCCCAAGCCCCGAGCGAGCCACGCAAAAAGTTGGCCACCGAAGAGTTACTCATGCGCGACATTCGACTAGAACCCGTCGAAGGTCCAAGTCGAGAAACCTGAGATAGAAGGAGATGGACAGACACTGAAAACACAGATATTCATGAACTGTCACAACAGCTAAAACAAGCACAACTCTCTATTGCTGAGCTATACCAGGAGAACAGGGAATTGAGACAACAGTTAGTAGTGAATACCCTCTAAGCATCAACATCACAGGACCGAGAGGGAAACATGACTTGGCACAAGAGGCAACTCAAGGAAGCACAATATACAATCATCTAGATGCGCGAAACACAAAGGATGTCAGAAGAAAGGAATTCAAATCACTTCAAGGAATGTAGACCGACCTTGGAAAACATTCGCACGGCTCTAGCCAACGCGCATAAGAGGGTGAAAGGGAATGTGGTTCTGCAAAGGCAAGTAATGAATCTGAAAAGGTGTAACTGGTCTCTCCGGAGAACTCTTTAGATATCAAAATTGCAGACAAGGCCAAAAGCATGATTAACTGACTCCTTTTGTCTTCTCAAACGTGGCATGGATTTTGTCTCCCCGTGGCTTGTTTTCCTACTAGGAAATCAGGACTCTGATAGGTACCCACGCTAAAATCATACAACGTACATGCTGGAGACCCATCTATTAAAAAGGATAGGTGTACATTGGAAACACGACACTTTGAATAAAGGTGCTTTCTCCTTAGCTGGTGTTGTCATCTTGGAAACACCTACGACAGTTTTCGGTCACCCGCCACATACACGCTCCAACAAATGATCGCGTGACAGAAATCAAGGCCGTTATAATGGGTGGTAGGAGTTTGACAGAGCACTTGATCGTCCAAATACCCTTTCAAAGGAAAAACATCGACACATAGCTCTCTAACGAAGATATCTTTTTGATGACCGAACTGTCGTGGCAAAGACAAGCGGTTATGGTGCGACCGAGTATAGTTAGTTTCTATTTTTAGTAAAGTGCCATACGAAGATTCATCTAGCAGAGAATAGTCAGAGACAAATTTCTAGGGATATTATTTAGAGAGCAGGGTAGCCCGAGTGACACACCCTTGTCTATACATTTCATCTTTTCAATGTAAGCTTGGTTGGTTGGAAAAACAATGTAGACAGTGACTATTGAATGTAGCTTTTGAAATCGATTGAAACTTAATGCAAATTCCTAGAGCTTTGACAAAAAGGTTCTAATTGTAGTAGTTTGATGTATTGTACTTTCTCTTTGCGTACATGATTTCCCGTGTTCTTTATATTCATATATATATATATATATATATTCTGTCTAAATAGGAAAGTGATTTCGAATCTAGAATTCGCCGCACGGTGCTCTAGATTCGTGCCATTTAGACGACTATGTTTCTTCTAAGCAAACTCTGAATTCATCCCCAGCAGTGCTCCGAGTTGCTTCATGTGTTTTTCTCTTGCCACACACAATGATTTTTAACTGAAAGATTGTTGCTTACTTATCCTTTATCCTCTCAAGTTCAGTCACTAAGTCATTTGTTTCTATCGTTTTCTTAAATTGAATCCATATCCCAAAGTCTTACTTTCTTTATCCAATAGAACCAAAAATATTCTATAAAAGTGTTAAATCTAGCCGATAGTTTAAAGCCATACCTTGTACAGAGACAAAGTCTCAGAGAAATCCCTCTCCAGGTCAAAAATGCTAGTTTCCGTCAAAGTTGGTTTGTAAGTTGTCTCTGTCATTCTCATCCGAATGAAGTTTACAGAGCACTAACAGACAACCTGCTAGATCCTACCACCCTTTGCAATATATGTTCCATTTTTGGCAATGGATAGTTGTCTTTCTGGGAACACCTGTTCAAATTCCTGAAATCGACACAAAGTCTAAATTCACCATTCTTTTTTCTCACTGGTACCAAATTTGCTATCCATTCAGAATGCCTCAAGGGTACAATGATCTTGGCATCTAAAAGTTTCTTGACTTCCTTATCCATAATAGGTAACAAAAGTGGATTAATCTTCCTTAATTTCTGCTCGAAATGTTTTACATTCTCTTTCAAAGGTATCTTGTGTTGAATGATAGTTTCATAAAAGGTCCTAAGATCTTCATATTGCCATGAAAAAACATCAACGAACTCCTTCAACAGTTCTTCATATTTAGCTCGATATTTTTTTGACAGGAATTTTGATAATTTAACATGCTTGGGATTTGTAGTAGTCCCAAGATTGCAATCAGTCACCTTAGCTTCTTTTTTTGGATCAGGGAGCTTCACAGGAACATCATTATGATAAAAAATCATTTCAAGAGGTACCATACCTTTTGGGATATGATTAGTGGGCAATTGCAAGATCTTATGCCCAACAATCATATTATGAAAATTTAAATTCTGGTTGTCCTCATCTAAATATTCATTTTGATCAATATGAATTCATGAAAAATAATCTATAGCTTCGATGAAACTTTTGATTTCGGAATCTTCCTCAAATACTCTCCAATGCTTGACATTGTCTGGAATAGAAGGCCTGTACCTAAACTCTACTTCATATTTCAGCTTTGGGGGCAAAGGAGGTTTAAAAGTACTTGTTGCCATAGACAGTGAGTCAGCCTGCTCATTTTGATTTCTTGGAACATATACAATGTTGAAAGACAAAAAAAAGGCTTCAATGATGTTCCATACCTCATTTCTATAATATTTCAACCGAATATTCTTTGTTTGATATACATCTCTGACCTATTGTACAATGAGTTCATAATCCCCATGAACCTTAAAATGTTGGATTTTCATTTCTTTAGTTGCTCTGAGACCTAACAACAATGCCTTGTACTCAACAATGTTATTGGTTGTACCAAATTACAAGTTGTAAGACAAGGTAATGAATTCATGTTCACGTGAAATCAACACTACACTTGCCCTTGTGCCTTCTCTAGATGAGGCTCCATCAAAGTATAATTTCCATAACAATTTTTTATTTTCAATAGACCGTGGAGCAACTAGTTTTGTAAAAGAGAAAGACTGTTGGACAACATTATCAATATGAAAAATAGAGGATCCCAAATCCACATCAACTGCATAAGGAGGATGATTTATAGAATGATCAATATTGTCACTGATAATATATGTCAATTGAGCTTCACGATAGTCTCCTAAATTATCCTCCAAAAATAGATATAGTGGCATAAGAGAGATCCATTTGAAGATATCCCCCAAGCTTCTTACAACAAGATCTATACAACAACATACCAAACCTAGGATGGATATCAACTACAACTATATCCATGACTAAAATTTTGGATGGGATTTGAGATAATGAAACAACAAGGTCTTTGATAACCCCCAAGCATTTGAATTTCTTGGAATCAAAAGAAAAGAGATCATGGTATGCTTTAGTGATTTCTAGCCCCAATTCTTCCATGATAACCTCTGGCATAAGATTATGGGAGGCTC
>JASDQU010738809.1:107692-121013 GCA_032191745.1 Picea mariana
GTGTTTGATGATGTTGAGTTCTTGTCGCCCTGTGCGGACGAAATTTCAGTGATAACACCTACTTTACTAAGCACAAATTCCAAATCAAGTAATCTCATATTTCCAATGAAGCGATTTGAGAAAATGGTTTCTTGACTGCAACTTTCTTTCAACTCCTCCAGTCATAAAGTCAAAACTGAAATATGACCCTCACTTCGTGAGACCACCCTCCAAGGGTACTAAAGCTGTGATAGAATTTCTACCCCAGGTACCGTGAGAATCCCCCCCACAGTCACATCTGTAGACACCTAGGAAATGTCACTAAGGCTATTGGCTCATAGTCGGCTTTTGAGGGGGTGAAATCTATAATCAGGACCGAACGTATGGGCAAGATATCTAAGTCCTAAATTCTTCAAGAGAATGGAAGACAAGTGGACTGACAAAACTCCTGAGGACCTCGAACATATTTAGGATTCATGAAGCATAGAGACCAAATGACACCATTGGTTTCTCAAGAAGAACCCCCAATATACGCTCTTTTCACTACGATTGGTCAAGATTTTGACAGGTACTATCCACTGCTCTTTCGCACATGACCTTGTGTTTAGGCCTTGTGTTAGAGGGGGTTCTTGGCTATGCCTATATGACAGCTGGGTTTGACTAGTCTTTAGCACTCTATAGTTTGTTTAGAAATATTGGACAATTTGCTCACTTTCCCTAGTCCAAAGATTCTAATTCCTAAACTACTATTGGTGTTCTATAAATAACAAATCTAGTTTATTTTGATTACATGTGGTTGATTCGTTAAAGCTGTTTTTAGTCAACGGTAGATGGAGATGAAACTAAGGATGTTTTTACTTGACTCCAAAAACCATGCAGTAGGAAGATGAAATGAAAAATTTATTTGAATGAATCCTACTTACAAGAGGGAGAAGAGGTTTCTCTTTTTCTTCCAAATACCATTAAACACTCAATGCAATACTCAATGTATGTCACACTCTTTTCAACTTGTTTTTCACATAAATGAAGAATCCAAATGTTTTCAAAATTATCAAAACACAATTCTTTAAAATTTCAAAACCATTGAATGTTAAGTTCTTCAAAATTTTCACTACAACTCTAGTTCTAATGATTCAAAATGCATGAATTTCTTTGTTTGATGCTAACATGAGAATTGAATGCAATTATTTTAATGCTTCTTTTCTTTCAATGAGCATGAAATAATTCAAAGTTAAGATATAAGATAACATGAAGCAAAATAATACTCATACAAATATGCACTTGTAAAGAGAGAAATCACTCCTAAAAAGTCTTAGAACCAAAAGGTTCGAGACCAATTGATAGCACAATTGAGTCTAAAAAATTATGGATTTCAAAATAGAAGAATAATACAAGAATCAATTGGAAATAAATTACTTCCAAATTGATAGAAAAGGCTCCCAAAAATGATAAGTAGAGTGCTTGAAAGTTTGTTCAGGAAGAAATGTATAGAAGTCAAATGCTTTCTAATCTGACAAGGAAAAAACTATTGAAGATCAAAATTGAGCTTCAAGGATTTGATCAACCTTGACCAACTTATAACCCTTTCAAAACTTGATCAAAGATAATAAGACAAGAAGAGTGATACTCACAATCAAAACTAATCAATCAAAGTCTAAAGCAATCATAGAAGAACTTGGGATAAAAATCAGGCTGAGAAACATAGACCGAAAATCCCAGAAACCAACCCAAGAAAGGGTGACGCTCCTGGTGCCAAAGATATTAGGTGTCAAAGGCATAGTGAAACTCATGGAAAGCCTACAGAGGGGTGTCAATGACACTCTATAGACCACTAGAGGGGAGCGCCACTTCTGAAAAATAAGGGAAAACATGCCCATACTCAGCCCAGATTCAACCAAAGTGTTCTGAGGACTCTGTAAGCTATTCATTGGAGGTGAAAAGCAAAGAAGACTTCATAAACCAAGTATTCATCAAGCAATCATAAGAAACAAGAGGATAAAAACCAAGGAAATAATTGCTCCCCAGTATGGTCGCCAAAAATAGTTGTGATAAATCTCACCCTATGGACAGGTTGAGCTCTCCTTAGTTGGGTTTTCTTCAACTAAGACAGCTAGAAGAAGTGGACACTAACATTCCAAATTTCCATTTATTTATGCATGAAATAAGAGAGGAAGAGGAAGAGAAAGAGGCTCCTTTTTTGTGTTGGTTGTCCTCGCTTCTCTTTATCGTTCTGGTGTTGGATCCAGTCCAACTCCAAATGTAGTCTACCTGCAAAGAAATATAACTATCCTCTTCTTCTACTACTTGTAACAAGTTAGATAAAAACTATCATAACCAGTCCACAATCATTCATACATAAACTTGAAAAGCGATGAAAATAGGGAAATAGGCCAAGTTTATTAATATGAGAAACAATGGAACTTACAATCATGATGTGTTGCAAGCCTCCTCCAATGCTCCTCCTATCGATCCCCTTATTGTATGCTAACAAATGACACAAAAGTTTGGTATACTTTAGACCTTAATTCCTTCTAATCCCTTTCACCCTTGAGAGACCTTGTTTATATAGAGGGCTTGGGAGGTTCAACCAACTTAGAATATCAAGGGAAGGTGGAGATATTTCCTCCATAAGTTAGGATTGATTACCCAAAAAGGAAATACCCGAGCCCATGAGTCATCCCTCGATCATAACCACCAAAAGTATCTCAAAGTCAAATCATAGAATAAGGTGGGATTGGTTAAAACCACCCTAACAGGGCTGACACTCCCAATGACACTGGAAGGAGGCATTAGTGATGCTCCCTACTGGTCTAGAAAGGGGAGTCACCCTAAGAGTGACACTCCCTGAGCCATAGAAGGGGGGCGTTAGTGCTCCAACTAAGCCAAAAAACAAGGGGAAATATATGTTTTCGACCTTCAAAATTGTTTTTTCTTCTCTTGAATGGCTAGGGATGATGACAAAGTGTTATTCCATGGTGTCAAAGTGATGAAACATGAACACGACACTTATGAAAGTGTCGTTTTGGCATTACTAAACTCATCAATGCAACTGTACATAAGTGCGGCACCTAGTACGACACTAGGCAGTGTGCAAATTTTGTGTGTAACAATGAGGAAATTCTATTCATTTTTCCTCCATATCTTTTAGATCTCCATTCTTCATTCTTTTACACTTCATACTCTTGGCCATCTCTTCCATTCTTGACCCATCTCTTGATTACACTTTTCTTTAAGAAAAATCAAGATAAAAAATATGTACTATGTGACAATAATAGAAACCCGACATACAAGACCTTCACCATCTGAACCCTCTTGTTCATGAGGACATCATTAAAATATTCTTTCAAGTAGTGGAAGGCATAACACTTCATTATTGCTTCTTGTTCAAACATATGTCATAGGAAATCTGGTTGTGCAAAAGGGGTAAAAACAAAGTATATAGTGTATCCAAGCACCATCAATGTAAGAATGCAAATACCAAAGTACAATGCATAGTTTTTCACATACAATTCCCCCACTTCATTTACATGAGGACATGCAAACCCTTAGGCATGGGAGAGAAGGTTATGATGATGAACTATTGTAAGTTCAATATTCTTATCCTACATTTTTTATTCAACATGATCTAATGAAAATACACTTTTTTTTATGATGAGGCTCATGATGACATTATTGCTCCTGTTATATTTGGGGATACAAACATTGTTTATTAAGCTCAACATGAAAAATTCTACTCTATATGTCCCCCTCCTAAATGCAAACATCTATGTATATTGAGCAATTCAGGAAATCTCTTATTGACAGTGCATGTTTTAGATATAGATAGACCGCCTCATGGAAATTTACACAATGGCAACTGAACTCCACTTCTCCATTATCCACAAACTCTGAACTTTTGAAATGAAAATGGATTTTTCATGGTCATGATTCATGAATTTGTCATGAAGGATATATACTATATATTGAGTTTTCTTTTGAGTATTTACAACTGCAACTAGTGTGTTTCTCACTGTTGCAAAAGAAAAAAGAGAATGGATTTGCACTAAATTTGAACATTTTAGAAACAAGATGGGTATTGACTTTACAGATTTGCCAAAAAAATCAAAGTATCTCATCATTGGCTTGTGGGATAAATATTGGCTTGTTGTTTGAACAAAGAGTTAGCGCTGACAAGATTCTAGTTTTGGCATGAAGTTGAGAAGAATAAAAGGGGTATTTGGCATCCATTTTGAAAATAATGGCAGCTAATTCCAATGATATGGCTGTGGTTACAAGATTTAGTTACAACAACTAGATTTTGTGGGTGTCTTCAAAGTAGGGATGAAAATATGGAGAAATCATTTCTATGAACATGATCCTTTTATACCTCAGTCTATTGACCCTATGATGCTCATATTTGATTACCTTGACTACCATACACAACATACTCAACCTATCAAGTAAACACAGTTAGTATGTACCTGAATATTAGTTCTTTTGCAAGAGGATATGAAAATCCTCAAGCGTGGGAGAGCTGTTGGGTCTCCAATTTGACATCCTTATCACCACCAAGTCATCCCTTTGTGATAATCCTTTCACTTATTCACTGCCACTTTTACCATAATTCTTCGTACATAATCCGTGACAAGTTTATAAGCATCAAGTAGTTAATTGATATACATTTTCATTGCTTTTGATGAATTAATTAGGATTATGGTTGGTTTACTAATGACAATTTATGAAGTGCAATTCCTTTAGCCACATTTCAGTTCAATGCATTTATGTTCCTGTACCACTAGTTCACTTCCTGTACTCGACAACATTCGTTGGCATACTTTTGCATCTCCAAATGGGATTTAGCCACATGGAGCTTGAAGGATGAGGTGTCAACATGGTTTTTTGTTCACTAGTTCACACCCAGGTCACACATGTGATCCTCTAGCCCACAGTCAAAGGTTGGGTCAATTTTAGCAAACAATTCCAGACAAGAATCTTTAAACGCGATTTTCGGGAAGATGAAGATGGATCTTGAAATTCTGGAACAGGGGTTTTGTGCGGGATGGTCCAAATTGACCACCTAAGGGGAAAATTTATGAAATCAGGCACAATTAAGAAGATATAAAGGTTTTTCTAAACTAGGTTTACCTAGATTTATGTTACGACCCATTTTCAAGGTTGTAATCGCTTGTTGTGCAAAGAACTGAACTATTCTATTTAATTATTCTATGTTGTAATAAAGACGTCTTTGTTGCCAACTTTCGACCAACCACTGTAATCCTCTTACAAAGTATGCTGGAGGAGGCAGGGCCCCCTCTCTCTGGTATACCCTACCTATTTTTATTCATGTAGATTTAGTTTTCATTTTAGATTAGTGTGAGTAGCTATATGCATAGATATTTCGATTTGTAGTTCTAATTATTTCCATATAATCGATTTTACAATTATGCTCTCATTTCCTTTCAATTATTCATGCAATTTCTCCTTCACATTTATACTTTGATTACCAACATTATAATTGTAGCATGCTTTATGAATTAAATGTTTGCTCCATTTCTCATTTGGTAGATTCACTTTGTTAGCACTAGAAGTCAAATCAAGACTGCTGTTGAGTTAAGTCTAGCACACCTTGTTTCAAAATGTTTTAAATAAAATAGTTTTACAGAGGTGGAGGGATCACACTCTTGATCTCAACGTAGCTAGATGAATGAGCTATTAGAACCACTTCCCTATGTGCAACATATTAGGTAAATAAAACCTCAGTTGGAGTAAAAAGAGAGTATAGATATGATTAAGAAGAATTAATGGAACAAAACTGACAATCATCAAAGAGAATCTGGACCAGTAGAAGAATAAACCTACACTCAAAAATCCTTTCTGAACAAGATTTAAAAGACTCAAACACACATGTGGAAAATATTGCACTATAAAAAATAGAGAAACCTTTTCAGCACATACATATAGTCATATGAGCACATAACAATAATGATATGTTCAAGATGAGTAAATAGAAGTGATAAACAAAGATAAGATATACACACCAACCATCGACTTTATTAACATCTGAAATCTTTACAAAGGTAGGATGGATCAAAATAGTCTTATAATTAGAACTTTTAAGCCAAAACATAGATCCAGCCCATTCTTTTTCTACTTCATCCAATATATAGTGTTTTACATTGGTTACATGCATTTATGGTCAACCTGATAGTCAGGGACACATAAAAATTAATCCCTACAAGTGCTCATGGTGAATTTCTGTCTCTATCTATTGATATACAAAACAATAAGTAGTTTACAAAAAAAATCCTATAATTAAGGCAACAACCTTGCATAGAAAAAACTATTTGGTTGACTTGCTTTCCACCTGGATGATTACGCTGCATATTCCTCTTTATCCTTCTAAGATCTTCATGATCTTCAATGATCCACTCGAATCAAGACTTTGACAACTCAACAATGATAACTGATTTGCAGAATCATCGTATCCCAAGATAGACTGTAGATCCACAAAATGGGTATCTTACTCCATCTAATGATCCATAAAGTATTTACCTTGTTTACAACCTTTCTCCATTATGAAAATATGAATCTATGTCATATTTGCTGCAAAATCGGATGCTACAGGTGTTCCTATAGCGCCAATATTTTCCTGTGTATGAGACTGTGGGAACTTCTTGTAGTGCCATACAAAAAACCAGTTTTGAACATTTTTAATGCCTTTCCTTGCCTAGATTACATCCCATCATAAAAAAAAGAAGAATGACATTTTAAATACAAGGAAACAAAAAGGTTCTTCCATTATCAATCATCTTTCAGTCAAAAATTAGGATTTTCATTGAAGGTGAAATTCTCAAACTGCAAATTCTCCTTGAAAAACTGATGTAGCTGCTTCTGTCAGCAAATTCAAACCATTTCTTCTTGTCTACATGGTTTGAGAATGATTTTGTATTCTCTTGATCTTATCCCCTTCAGATATGATAGTAGGGTTTAGGCCTCTCTTATTCTTTTTACTCTATTTTCTTGCAGAAACTCTGTCTTTTCCTGTGGGAGTCTTTTTTTTTGCTGTCAGACCTCCCTTCTTATACTTATTCCTCTCAGGATTGGTTACAAGAATTTTCTTTCTTGTTGATGGCTCCTCTTTTGGGTTTGAAAATTCTTTATCAATAACGATAATCTTATCTTTAATGGTAGGGTTATACATTGCTTTGGATTTCAACCTGAATTTATTTCAAGGCCTAGTGCTCCTTTTTATCATCAAAGTTTTATATATAGAAGCATCATCTTCAAAGGAGATTTAGATAGGAGGAATTATCTTTGGGGAATGATCTTTAGGTTGTATAGGATCTACAAATTCTTCTGTTGTTTCAGGTTCTTGATCTTCCTTGAATACCCTAGGTTTTTCCAACCTTTTGGTCCTTTTAGAATAAGTCTTTTGGGCATATGGAAACATATGCTTACCTCCACCTAGGATATGAGAATACCATTTATCTACTTGCAGGATGGTTGGAGTAGATTCCACTAGCTCATCTAGAATCTTTAAACAAGCTTCTCTTTTACCCTTCCTAGTAATCACTGGTTGACTTGCGCTGGGTGAATATTCTTGATTAGGCTCAAGAACTTTATCATGAAACTATGTGGCAGGAGTATGTACTTATTTCTCAAAACCTGATTGGATCAAGAATTGATCCCATGTCCTCTGTAATTTTCCCAGCTCAACTTTAATAAGTATCTTAATCAATCCCTGATGATAAATTCAATGAGGAGGGGTCTTAGGGTTTGCTTGAATTTTTATGTCCTTCTTATTTAGATCTATTATGAAGTAATATGGTAGACTCATCCTTTTGATTCTTGAAAAATGAAGAAGGAATCAGAGATAAAACAAAAACACAGTAGAATAACACCCTTCACATGTGATGTATCGTTTAAGAATTAGCAAGGCCTCCATCCATTCATCAACAATCCAATCCCTGGGAATACCCTTGGCCCAATTGGGATCTCTATGTTCAGGTTTCAAGAACTAGTTTACATCCCCTCTTGTATTTTTTTTTTTTGAACCACTTTTCGCCATCGACATGGAGGTTACAAGCTGCTGCTATGGAATCTTCTATAACATGCATAAAAAGGTTTGCAATTTGGACGCCCTGTCCATTAAAAATTTCAACAAATGTCTGAGTTGCAACATAGTGATAACCATATAGCTTGGTGCAGTACACATACCAACCAGATCGATCAAATATGCGTCTGCTTTCTTCATATGCTTCCATAATCTCAGGCCCTTCAGGTTCTTTTGTTTTCGTGTTTCCACCTTTACCCATATTAATTGTCATGACCAAAATGGATATCGCTGATGTGTTGAGAAGGATAGGGGATTTGCTGGCTCTATGGATGAAAATTCAAATTTGACCATCTTTGCAGTGTGAAACTAGAGTAACGAATAATGCACCAGATTTAAAAGAACTATTTTTTGAATAAACCCTATCTGCGTGACATCATGGACAAGAGACACTTACATGTGAAAATGCCCCCACCTTTGCATGCTGTGATTGGAAATTGGGTACTTGATAATTGCCTTGAATCTTTCATTCTTCTAGGTATGACGATCCACATCCTCAAATTCACTCCAACCATCTGCCTGATGATGAAACAGGGACAAGTGGAAGTTCCTATAGCACCCTGCATAAACTTGTCCTTTGGCATATTTGAAATGAAAATGAATTGAATGTCGTTATCTAACATAGTAATGATAAAACATAAACTATGACATGACATATGACCTTTGATGAAAGGATTTGACACTTTAAATGATGTCATAGGACAATCTTACAAACATGTGCATAATTAATCCTATCCCCCTTTTATAAGACTAAGTAGCCCTATTTTTTCTCAGCATAATACAAATTTGACCCCCTTAATAAGATTTTGCACCCTTAATCAAACTAATGATTAGGATTTATAGCGTACATACAAATTTTGAAATGGATAAACTAAGAGATGAGAGATGAGACTTAGCAGAACAAAATAGGTGATAACAATGGCTCCATGGGGGGTGGAGTTCCCCCTGTGGAACTCCAAGAAATTTGAGTAGACCTGTGCCTTCTGTTCCTTCAAGCTATCTGCCATATTATTCTGCAGAGTGTAATTGTTTCAACTCTTAAAGTTTGGTGAAACGTTATTCAAAACATAACAAATTGAAAAATTAAAACTAATACTGGAAACTGAAAAAGGATAAGTGCAGTATTTCTCCATTGGGATATGGAGTCCTTATTGCATAACTACCACACCACATTGATATATACAATGATATTTGAGCCACCAATGACTTTAGTAAAATAATTTCTTCAGAAAACGCCCATTTACAGGGCCACCAAAAACCTCTTCACCTTCCAAATTATGCAATAAGAAAGTGTTGTGTTCCAAGACCTTCTCCACCCTAAATGAAACTGACCACAGGATATCAAACTTCCCATGATGGTATTCTCTGCGAGCATCCCATTTCAAAACCAAATCCCCAGGTAGCAACTGCTATGTTTTTTCTTTTTTTTTCAAAAGTCTCTTTAACTTTCTGTTGATGCTGATGTGCCTTCTCAAGAAGTTTCTCTCTTGCTTGCTGCAATTCTACAATCTGACAAATCCTTCTCATAGCATCATTAGGTTCAACTTCAATTTCCTGCATAAATTTTACAACTGGAAAAGCAAGTTGTACTGGAAAGACTGCTTCCATTCCATATACTAACTGAAACGATGAAGTTCCAATTGCTCTCTTTGTGCTAACATGGTCAACCCACAAAGCATACTTCAACTTTGAATCCCAAGCTCTCTTATTATCTTCCAGAAGTTTCTTAATGATCTTGACCATGATTTTATTGGATGATTCAACTAGGCCATTACCTTGTGGGTAATAAGTAGCATAATTCCTAAGCTTGATTCCACAGTCTTCACAGAATTTTACCATGTTAGAGGATTTGAAACCTGCAACGTTATATGTGATAATCACTTCTGGACAACCAAACCTAGATAAAATATTCTCTTCAAGGAAACTTTTGATTACCTTATCAGTTGCCCTCCTTGTAGGTACAACTTCAATCCACTTCGTGAAGTAATCTGTAGCTGTCAGAATCCATCTATGTTGGCCACTAGATGGAGGGTGGATCTCACCCATGAAATCCAAAGCCCACTGTTCGAAAGGTGCAGACACTTTTATAGGCTTGAGAGGTAAGGACTTAAGCTTCTGTTTACCAACAAACCTTTGTCATTTCTCACATGCTTTGAACTTTTCATAGACATAAAAAAAGTATATTAGGTCAATAATACCCATCCCTAAGTATATTATATGCGGTGGAATTACATAAGTCATGTCCCCCACACACTCCTTCATGAAATTATGGCATGAATCTATGTGCTTCTTATTCATCAAGACACCTCAGTAAAAACACAGAAGGGTCCCTCCAAAACAAAGTTTTATTATTCAAACAATATTGAACAACTTTGAGTTTTAGGGATCTTACTTTAGACTTATCCATTCCTAGAGGAGCTTGGAAATTCTGCAAAAAATAAAGGATATCTTTGTACCATTCTGATTCAACAATCTTTTGATTGACTTGAGAATTGTTGGTTTGAGGTTGTAAATTTCCTGAATTATTACAGATGTAATCAACTCTCAGAGCTCTTTAATTGGAATCAACTAGCAGATTAGCTAACCCTTTCCCTTTGACTAGCTTGGTAGGATTGATCTCCATGTCATATTCAAGTAGCTTAGCTATCCATTTTCTTCTCTTTCCATCATTGTCCGGCTGAGTTAGGATATCTTTAATAGCACTAGATGGTACATATGCAATGACTTTGGAATGTAGCACATAAAATATAAAAGACTTTAGTGCTTTGTTCAAAGAAAAAGCCTGTTTTTCCATGATATCATATTTTAACTCAACATCTCGAAGTGCCTTGCTGAAAAAGGCAATGGGTTGTTCAAAACCCTCAGAATTTATTTGTAGAAGGGCAACTGCTAAAATATCTTGAGATGCAAAAGAAAAAATCAAGAACTCTTTTTCAAAATCTAGGCTAATCAAAACAGGGGCATTTGAAATAGCCTGCTTAATAGACTGGAAATAATCTTTAGCTTCATTCCTCCGTTTGATATCACTACCTTTCTTCAACATGTCAGTTATTTGTTTGACCAATTCAACAAAGTTGGGAATAAACCTTCTGAGAAAGTTTATCTTCCCAAGGAAAGACTGGATTTCCTTCTTAGTTCAAGGGATAGAAATCTTTTGAATAGATATCACTCTAGCAGAATCAATTTTAACTCCATCAATACAAACAATATGACCTAGCAATTTCTCTTGTTCTAAAGCAAAATGAGACTTTTTTGGATTTAAAGAAAGACCATACCTTTTGCACTTCAGAAATACCTGTCTCAAATGACGTAGATGCTCCTCATCAGAGTTAGAGAATACGATAATGTCATCCAAATAGATGACAACAAACTTATCCTTCTCTCCCACGAAAGCGATATCCATGGTTTGCTGAAAAGTGGCCCCAACATTCATTAAACCAAAAGGCATTTGGGCATACATAAAAGTACCCCAAGGTGTTGTAAAAGCAGTCTTCTCCATATCATCTGGATGAACAACTACCTGATTGTATCTAGAGAAACCATCAATCATATACAATGTGTAACGACCCTTGATTATTAAGTATGATTAATTTAATAATATAATCCTAAAAGATTAGCTAAACTACATTTATGTCTTAAAATAACATTTCTAATTGATTATTATTAATGAGTTAGTCATGATGGTTAATGATTCATTTAAATATTAATTAATTAATTAATTAATTAAGTATTAAATAAAAGGTGGAGAATAAAATATAACATTAAATTAAGTTGCGTATACAAGAAGGGATCACATAAGAATCCCGAGAAGGTATAAGATATTTTATGAATGGATAAGATATTTAATGAATGGACAAGATAATTAATAATGGGATAAGGTATTAGGTAGGGGAGTAAATGAAGGGAAGGGGTGAAGGAGGAATAAGGGGGAGGAAGGAGTGGGGAGGAGGAATGATTCTACGGGAAGTTGGCCATGAGTTTGGAGAGCTCTGAGTATTGGACAGAGGGAGAAATTTTGTGTTTGGCATTGACACAGTGGACCGGGGTTGCTGGGGGTTTTGGGCTAGGAGGGCTAGGATATCCGTTGATATCCTAGGGCTAGGAGCTAACTAGTCGGCAGGGAGGTCGGTTTTTGGGTAGTGTTTTCCAGGAGCGGGAAGGAAGCAAGCTGCGGACAACAGGAAGGATCATTAGCATCAGAGTTAAGGTATTTCTTTAAAATTTATGCATTGTTTTGTATAAAATTTTGTTATTAAATTTTATTACTATGAAAAATTAGATGGCGAATGTGCTAGATTAAGTAACTTATAAATTTTACTAAAGTGTTGTAATTCAATGGTTGTTTAAATTAATTTAGAGCCATTATAATTGGTATCAGAGCTGTAGTTGAAACACTGGAGACTTAAGGGCCAGGCCACGTTCCCAGCTCAAATTCCCCTCCGCTTAACCTGCACATAAAACATAGAGACTTTAATAAAAATAAAAATAAATAAGTGCAAAACAAATTTACTAGGTAAAACAAGAACACAATTGCAATTTGGACACATAGAAAATATATTCTATTGCAAAAATTTAAAAAAAAAATAAATTCTTGCAGAAATACACAGTTGAAAAGTATATGGAGATAATTGTGTTGCCAGTAATATGAAAAAAAAGAAAAAAAAAAAAACCTCTGTTTCAATTTCTAGGTGTTATTAAAAGCCACATAGCGTCCGGCATTTCTTCAAAATAGCAGATTCAATACGCTTACCTCTTGATCTCCTTGATGGTGTCCATTGCATTGGATAACTGGAAATTGCCCACAGAAATTAGTTCTTCCGAGCTCCAAGATCTCTTTTCGGGAAAATTTTGAAAACTTGGGTGGCCTGAAAGCAGAGAATAGATGCAATCTTGCTTCATGGACGACACGAGTACATTGGAATTCTCTACGAATAGAGGATGGAATAGTGAGTTGAAAGGCTGGCGAAAGAAAAAAAAACCCATCTTTGTTACATACGGTGCCATTAATGAAATCATGAATACAGTATTGAAGGGACGAATAGCAAATAGGCTTACCAGTTCCAGTATTCCCGAGTATACAACTCCGAGGAGCCCAACATTCCATCTTATAGCCCAGATATCAGATTTCTTATGTTCCCAGATTACAACAATTAGACCAAACTGTAATGATCCAAAAAGACACGCGATTGTTGTCAATGATAGCTGAGCCAGATACCTCTTCAGAACAGGTGCCTGAAAAAAAAAAAAAAA
>JASDQU010738809.1:163266-183399 GCA_032191745.1 Picea mariana
TGAGCTTTAGGAATTCTTAGAGAATTCAAACTCCTTTGAGATGTATTGATGTTTTGAACTAGTATGTTATTGCAGACTGTGTACTTTTAGATTTCATGTATTTGGTATTCTTTCAGGTTTCCTGTAGAAGCCTTGAGTAGGGTCCACTCAAGGATAAAAATAGAACATTTATATTTTTGTTTCATTCCTTTTCTTTCAGCCTTGTTATTTCATCTTGCTTACATTTCATTTTATGCACCAATTTCTACATTTAATATTTATTTCTTGTAGCAAATTCCAACATGTTGTTTCAAGTAGTTCCATGGTATTTTTTCATTGTTAAGGAGGCTCTGTTGAACTTGTATTGATTCAGCCTTGTAGTAGGTTACTTCAAAAGGGATTGGATTTCTTTTATCATGCTTTAACTTAGTTTTGAATTAGGTTAAGTTGGTGTAGGGTTTACTCTGTTTTTAGTAGATTAACTTAGATAGATTCAATTATGTTTTCAGCAATTTTATTTCTCTACTTTGGATCAACAACCTGAACTTGGCTCAGTTATATTTGTATCCTTTCATTCCATCTTTCCTTACTATCAAGATAAACAATATTGGTCCCTTGGTTCACATGGTCTTTTTAAATTTTTTTTTCAATCTTCTTCTAGTTAAATTGCATCTTTCTCTTAAGTAGTATTGAATTGCTTATTATGCATTTCATTTGTTGAAGAAACCCTTGCAGTCCTATGATAAAATTGTCTCCATCTTCTTGGATAGGTTCATGTATGAAGTTTGAACATATAGTGCATAGTACCTATTAAGTTTGTACAAGCCCCAGGTTGACATTTAAAGTAGGAAGCTAAGGAAGTTCAACATTGTTGTTGTAACTCTTTGGCCTCCATCACAATGCTTGCTAAGTTTGCTTGTATAGGTTGTAAAAGAGGGTCTCTAACCTTTATTGCACCAACAAAAAGTGCAGAAATTGGGTAACAATAGTGAAATTCTATGAATTGTATCTATTATCTCCAAACTTAGAATTGAACATGGATACAATTTTTGGAAAGCTATCTTAGAGGACAATATAATAGAAGGTTATTTTTTTCAAAATGTGCTTATAATTACTTTGAAATATAGCAAAATAGAGTCTATGAGCTTGATTGGACAAGGTAATTGTTAACGTGAATGACCCCCAAAGTATTTTAAACTTGGGGAAAGAGGTATATGATGATATATGAGCATACTATATGTTGAAATCACTAAGGATGACTTTATATATTTCATAATGGTGCTTGGAAAGTAGTGTAGAGGCACAATTGGATGGGAAAAAGAATGGAAATCTAAGATGTTTGTTAACTAGTGCCAAGAATGCCTAGAATGCTTAGAAATATGGAAACACTCTTGATGAACAAGGATATTCAAGTTGAGGTCCTAATAGCAATGCTTATTTACAACATGGATAAAATGCCATGAAGGAAGATGGTTGAAGTTGTTATATATTTGATTTTAGGATCAATCATGAAGAGATACATGACCAAGGATGGTTAGTGGTGACTGTTGGCACACGGTTATAAGACCCTAGGTTCAAGTTATCTAACTAAAAAAACCCTTCAGATACCGGCCCTTTAGGCGTCACCTACATGAAAGTGAAGTATCACCCGAGGTATCTATTGGATCTATAAGAACATCCATGAACAATCACATAAATAACATCCATGAACAATCACATAAAAAGTCTAGTTATGCATAAATAGAACATCCAATGAACAATCACATAAAAAGACATTCAAACACATAATTTAATGTGGTTCACCCAAGTCTTGGGCTATGTCCACAATGACTGGATTCTTTATTATTGTTTGTGCAATCATCTCAGGCTTGTGCATTGCGCTTACACTAGATACATCATGATATACTTCCCCATCTAGCCTAGCCACTCTGCAGTGCAAGCCTCGCTCTGCAAAACCTCCCTAAAACTTCAGACATAGACTCTCCCTCATTCTCAATATATTATCTCAACCTCAGCCTATCATAATCTCAACTTTCAGGCCCTATTCGCTCAACACAAAACAACAACCTATTCTTTCCAACCCATTACATATTTATACAAAGAATTTAGGTCTCAAACCCCTACTCGCTTATCCCAAAACCCTATGACAAATCATGATTACAAATCATGACAAATCATTGTTCAGGTGTGCTTTTCCTACCTTTGCACATGCATGCTGATTTTCCATTCCTCACTGATGTTCTTTCTGATTTTGCGCATATATCTACTTTTTCATGCCTAACTGTTGTCCTTCTTGCTTTTGTGCCCACTCTCAAAACTTAGTTCTTCAAAATGCTTGTCCAATAGGCCCCAAAAACTCACCTGTGGCTCGTCTCGAGACTCTTAATCCTGTTGCATTATGATCCTCCATGATTTCATGAACTTTTGGAGGATTTCCTTTGATGTCGCGACTTCTTTCTTTACCTCCGCTTCTTGTTCCAAAATATCCTCCATGGCCTGCATAGTCAGGGTCATAAGTTTCTCCTCGTTGTTGTGTGCTACTTTCTTTATTGTACTCTATGCAACTTCCAATTCTCCTATTACCATGAGTTCTTCATCTTGCAGTGGTACTAGTTGTTGTTGGAGAATCTTTTGTTGTTCCCTTATCTATTCTATTTCAGTGTATGACTGTCAGTTTGCCAAGATGGATTCCATACACTCAATTGGTGGTAGCGTACTTATGTTCTTTGAAGCCTTCTATGTTTTTTCCTACGCATCCTTTAATCTAGCTTCCATAACCTTCATCTTTGGATCCTCCATCAGATTTTTCAAAATCTACGCAATTTCCTCACATAGCTTCATGCGCTCCTCATCTAGAATCTTAATACTTTACATTGAGGTCATAGTGTTTATTTTTCTTTCCTCCTTTTCCTTAGGTGGTGTCCCTAGTGTGGTGTGCAATTCCAAGTCTTCTATCCTGGTGTAGAAGCCTTTAATGACTTCCCTAATTTTTGATACTTGTTCTTCAAGTGTGGCTTCTACCACCATCAAAATTTTTGGAATATCCTTATAGAGTTTCTGGATGGTCTGATGTATTTTCTCTGCCTGCTGCTCAACCTCGTCCTTCTCCTTTAATATTATCTTAGCCTTTTCCTTATCCTTTCTCTTCTCCTTCAGTATCCCTTCACCCTTTTCCTCAGTCGTTCTCTTCTCTTGTAAAGCAGTTGTATAATATTTTTGCAGCTCTGTCTTCTCTGTCGCTACCTTTGCCAAATCACTTGATGTTGACTCTATGCGGAACCATATTTCTTGTGCAATACCGATGTGCAACCCTTGTAGTACTGTTGTGGGCATCTGTGAAATGAATAAGTCCATGTGAATTAATCGTTGTAGCTTCTTCTGCATCTCAGGCGTAGGGAAGTCAATTACATCTGGTGAGATATTCAACACTCTGCACCCTGTTTCCATCTCTGAAAAGTAAGAAGTGGTGTCCCCTACTTTCCCAATCAGGCTTGTTGATGGTCCTTCACCAGATCTATGCTCTGGTGTTATCCTTGCTTCTTCCAAGAGTTGTTGCAATGTTATTAATTGTTCCTGCACCTACTGGTGTAGTTTTTCTTGTTTCTACAACACTTTCTCAACTACTTCATCTATGAAATCCCTCACCTAATAACCGATTCTATTGATTTCATCCTCTGTCAGAGTATAAATATCTAGTACCTTGTGGGATTTCATCTTCTTGCATGTAGATGTTGTTAGTACCTTACCCTTGTATTTCCTTTTTCTTCCTTCTTGTGGGTTGTTTGTTGTGCGTCTTCTGTGTCTTTTCCCTGTTCATTCCCCTGTCCATTACCCTATTCTTCTTCATCATTTTTAGGGTTCTCTGTATCTATTCCATTCGCAAGAACCTTCCAATATGGATCCCAATCCTGCATGATCAGGTGGATGTCTTCTTCTATGATCTTGTACTTTGTCTAGACCCATTACTCTCTTAGGTCCTTCTTTGCTTGTATATAGATATGGTTTTGGTCTACTCGGAACCTCATGATCGAGGTGTACACCTCTATCAGTTGTGGTGAAATGTGTGGTGTATCCTGGATTCACTTCTGAATCCTTTCACCGTACAAAAAGAAATTCACATTAGTGTCCATCTGTCATCTTTTATTAGGCATGTACTAGAAGTTATGATACTTAGTTTCCAAGCATGGCTTACCTATTACACCGAAGAACTGCAGATCCTCTGGCTCTTCCCACACTGTGAATGCAATTAGAATTATAAGCCATGGATAATGGAATTCTATGCCTCTATCTTTTGCTTCTGTGTAGTCGATGAGGAATTGGTTCAATAAGAAAGGTTCCCAACTCATCGAGACCCCTTCAATGCACTTCTCAGTCGCAACTATCACTCCTGCTGGCACTTGGTATTTTCTTCATTTCCTCAGTAACTTGCATGCCAATTCCTATGTCTCAATCCTTACTGTTAGGTCAATATGCTCGACACATCCAACCCACACACCCTTCTCACTATATGAAATTTATCGCTCATTGGCTCTAACAGAGCCCTGTCATTCTTCTTGTATGCAAATGGAAAGGTTGGACCTCCCCCCTATGTTGGTAAGCCTGTGATCGTTACAATTAGGTCTATATCTATATAGATTGTCCCGTCCAACCATAAATAACCACCATGCACACAGGTTAAGAGCAACTTAACACATGCATTCACCTCATTTCTCCTACCTAAATGTGGGATGTTGAACAGGTTTAGTATGCCTACTCACTCCAATCCTCTAGCCCATACTTTTGGCACATGTATGCTTTGGTTCATTGTTGGATCTATTCTAAATTCCAAGTATTAGTGAAACACAAGTTCAGGGAACTTCACCCTGTTTGTGATATCGTGGTATGCATATTTGAGCTGGGACACTCCCTAGCATGTCTTCATCCATGATGACCCCATCTGGGATGTCGAGCATCACAAATTCTTAGTTGGCAGTCTTTTGCAATGTCATTGGTGTGGTATCAACCTTCCTTGGTGGAATGTAGTCTCAGGGAAACCTCGGCTCCAACGACGATGCTCCTAGAGTATCCTTAACCTATGGTTCTACTGCTTGCGATCTTGATTGATCTTTCTTTGGTAAATGAACTGTTGCATTTGGTGGTGACATTTCTATAAACTGGTTACCAATGAAAATCGCTTCAACTCTGGGTTTTTTCTCGGCTTTGTATTACAGTTCTCGGTTGTCTTTTACTGGCATGCAACTCTAAGTAACAATGACCAATGCTTGCCAACCCTCCGCTGATTTTGTGCCTCTTCGCTAGTTGTCCATGTCCCTTCACGCCTGAATTAACTGTCTAATCCATTACTGCTACGATGAATTCTTGATTTAATGTTTCTTTATTACCATATCTTCTATTGGATTTGTACCTCGTACTAAAAGTCTGTCACAATTCCCAATGACATTTTCCATTTATTGCTACGTGTCATCCTTATGGCTTGTCATTAACGTTCTTTAACTGTTGTTTCTTCCCTTTTAATGCCTTTAACTGTTGTGATGGTCTTGTTCCATGCATTTCACGGTGCATACATAACTGTCACTGCATTGTTTCTTTTATCTATGCAACACTCACTTTTTCTGCGCAGGTCCTGTTGTTGTATCTCCCTTACTTCTTACCGTATTACCTTTGGTTTTATTTTTCTTTTTCCATTTTTTTTCTTTGTTTTACTTCCCTACTATAATACAACTTCTATGGCACATGTGTTCTTGAACAACTTAGATTAATGTGCACACTGCTGACCGTCTCTATAGAGTTTCAACCAACTTCCATTCACCATTCCTCCTAAAACTTTTCCATTCAACTTTTCCAACTACGCAATACTTGTCTTTGTCACATGCTTAATCACACATGGTCCTAACCAATGCATTCAAAACTTTCCTACATGTCGCATAAACTTACTATTGTATAGTAATACTAAGTCTCCAACTTGAAATTTTTTTTGTTTAATATGTCTATCATACCATGCCTTTTCTCTTGCCTTATGAACTTGTTGATGGAACCCTGTGACAAATCGATCTTCCTCAATATATATCAATTGTGACAATCTCTCCTCTACTGTGCTAATGTCAAATAGACCAACAATAGTTGTGATGTGCAAACTCGGTAGAATGAATTCCATTGGCAATACTCCTTCTTGCCCATATACCAACCTGAACGGTGTCTATCTTGTCAACTTTTTTCTCGTAGTCCTGTATGCCCATAATACTGTAGGAACCCCTAAGTCTCAATCATATTTTCCTATGTTTCCGATATTTGTCAAATTATTCTCCAAAATTTTATTAAAATATTCTATTATCTCATTGGCTTGAGGGTGATATGGCGTACTCCTCTGATGATGAATTTAAAATTCCCTAGTCAATGCTATAATTGTCTTGTTCAAGAAGTGTGTCCCTTGATCACCGAGTAAAATGCATGGGCATCCAAATCATGTAACTACAATGTACATTCTCAAATATAAACCATGCAACAGTCTTTTATGGTGCAGTCTATGACTGGTGTTGCTTTTGCCCCTTTGGTCAAATACTCTGTCGCAGTGATTATATACCTAGCTTCTAATCTTCTCGTTGGTGGGTTGATTGATCCAACAAAGTTTATTTCCCATTTATTAAATGCCTGCAACGTAACCTATGGGTGTAAAGGAATCTCATCCCTTCTTGATGGATTTCCCACCCTTTTACAAACATTGCATGTCTGAAAATATTCTTTAGCATCCTTATGAAGTGTGGGCCACCATATCCCTGCACAAAATATCTTATGCGTTGTCGCTCTACCTGCATAATTTCCTTCTACAATTCCTTCATGCGCTTATGAGAGTATCATTGGCCTTTCATTCTCTAACACACATAGTATTAATATTCCATCTGCACCTAACTTGTATACATTCCCTTCAATTAACTGATAGTCTGTTGCTTTAACCACTAACTATTTCTTTTGCACAATTGTCATGTCTGATGGGCCATTCCTGTAGTTAAAAACTGCACAATGTCTACGAAGTAGTCGTCTACCATTTTAACTGTAAATAATTGTGCATCTGGCAAGATGTCATCTAGATTCCCTGTATCTTCTCATGATAGTATGCACGATAAGTGCTTTGGTCCTACATTCAACTTCCATGGTTTCACAACAACCTCAAAATCATATTCTCGGAACAATAGAAACCATCTGCATATTCTCCCCCCCCAACACTGACTTGTTCACTAAGTATCTTAGTGCATAATGGTTTGCATACATCCTAAAATGAGACCCCAACAAATAATGTCTAAACTTATGCAACACATATACCATTTCCATTCCTTCTCATTCTGTGGTAGTGTAATTCTTTTCTATTGTTGATAAATTCCTGCTTGCAAATGCAATTGAGTGGTCTATGTATCATTCTCATAACTGAGATAATACTACACCCAAAGTTATGGACGATGCATCTAGAAGAACATGGAACTCCTTCTTCCAATCTATGAATATCGCGCAACCACTAGTTTGTGCTTCAATGTATCCAAACCTTTTTGACATTCCTCATTCCACTAGAACTTAGCTTCTTTATTCAACAATTTCTCCATGGGTGTTGTAATCTATGCATAACCCTTAATGACCTTCCTGTAATATTCTGTATGACCCAGGATTTCTCTCAATTGTCTGACTGATGTGGGTGGTTCTAAGTACAAAATCACTGCAATCTTGGCAAGATCCACTACATACCACATGGCCCAAAAAAATTCCAAAAGGCATGCATAAAATGCATTTCTTCAAATTCAATGAAATCTGACATTGTCTACATCTGTCCAACATTAACCTGAGTACTTCTATCTGATATTTCAATAGACTAAACACAGTCCAATCATCTAAGTAAACTTCAAGGAACTTATGAATGAATTCATTAAAAGATGCAACAACTACTCTTGAAAACATTGCAGGTGCATTCTTCAGCCCAAAAGGTATTACTGTGTACTGATAACTTCCCCACTTTGTTGCAAAAGTATTCTTATATATGTCTTCCTATGCAATCCTTATCTGGTGATATCCTGAAAATCCATCTATAAAATAATAGTTTTCCCTCCCTCCTACATTATCTAGCACTTCATCTGTAAATGGTGTTGGGAATGGATCATGCAGACAAACATCATTTAGTTTCTTTAGGTCTACACAAATCTCGAGTCCCTTTGTTTTATTATCTTGTACTACCATTGGACTTATCCATTTTGATTCCACCACTAGTTCAATAATCCCTTCTTCTAACATCCTGTCTATCTCTGCCTTGACCTTCTCTTTATACTTCAGATTCAACTTATAAGGTCTCTGTCTTAATGGTTTAACATCTAGTTTCAAAGGGATATTCATTTCTCCTAGCTCACCATCTATTCCTTTCATTTCTAAGAATGTAGTTGGGAATAGATCATGATACTCATGCAATAAGTCTATAATCTTCTCCATAGTTTCATCATTCCAGTAATCACTTATCTGTGCAAACTTTGGGTTTTCCTTTGTCCCAATATTAACCTTTTGTGCCTTTAGTGGTTGTGTGTATGCAACAGATTCAAGATCGGGTCCTTCTATTATACGTTCCCCCTCAGTTTCAGGTACTTGTATATTCCTTGGATATTCCTCGTCTTGCTCTTCCTTAGAAACATTATAACATTCTAGTAATTCATGAACATTCATAGAAGCTCCGTGTAAACTACACATAGGTACCATCTCCATTGGCCATTCTTATAAAAATATCTTGGTCCTAATGGTCTGCAAAGCTACATCGAGTAACGAACAATAAATTTCAAATGTAAATGTTACCTTAAACATTTGAATTAGTTGGTCCCAATTTGTTGTTTCTCTGTGCATTTCTAGTTCTAGGTACCAATTCTTAGGAATTTGTATCCAATGTATGTATAAACATGTGTGCCCATTCCTTCTTCATTATCGAACTCCATATATTTATAAACTGCGCAATATGATCTGTTGGGTCACTTAATCCTATATATTTATGTGTAGTGTACTCAACCTCAGTACCAAATCTAACTTGCATCAATCCTCTACACTGCTTCCATTCTTCTATTTCTTCTTTGTGTGCAACCCACCATCTGGCTAGAGTGGCCTTCAAGACAACATCTAATGCCAACAATATTTGTTGTTCGGGTATCTACAACTCAAACTCCTTTACAAAAGAGATTATATCAGTCAATCCATCATATTTGGGTGGATCACATAACTCCGTTCCAATCCAGTGCAATGATCGAGTTATGCCTGCACATCGTCTAGTTGATACTTCATGCATCCTTTGTTGCCAATGTTCCAGACCTTCCTATGAATTTGACACACAAGAGTTAGTGCTTCTCCAAATGAGTGCACATACTACAATTAGGTTAACATAGTCATCCATCCACACATTCATATTATACAAGTTGTCAATTTTGTTCCCTTTGGAAGGTTCTATGTACCTCTTCCCTTCTATCGGATCTAATGGTGCGGTAACCTTCAAGTCCCCTACTTCGAAGATCATTTCTCTCTTCTTTATATTAATGATTTCTTGATTGTCAAAGGCCCATTCAAGTCCCATCAACGCTGGATATGGATGACTATCATCCACGATATCATTGACTTCAAAATATGTTATACCGCACATGCCATATATATTTACAGGTACTCCTATCAATCGACCAATTTGTACTATCTTTTGCTTTTTTTTCAATCTTAATTGGACATGAGACCAAATCAACTTGGGTTTCCCCATAATTTCCCATGTTTTTTTTGGTTACACATTTACATTAGAACCCAAGTCTAAAATAACATTATCCACATCATATTCCCCAATCTGTGCACTTAATCTAAACTCTCCATTGGTCCTCTTTTTGCACAGTACCTGATTCACTACCCTGTGTGTGGTAGGAATTTCCCCTTCTTTTGAGCGATGATCAATCATGTCACATCGTGCATTCATCATCGTTCCATCCTTCATCAATTTACACAAATTCTTAGAAACTCTCTTAGAGTAATTACCTTCTCAAGTGGCTTTTTTGGTATAATACGATCACAAACAAGAGATGCAGATGATGTTGATGCTACCCAATCCGATCCTAGTATCTCTTTTCTTTCCCTCTGATATTCCTCCTTTTCTTTTTGAGGTTCAAATTTAAACATAGGTTATGTTGATTTCCTCGCCGATTTCTAAACCTTCCTCCCTCCATTCGTCGCATCGGACCCTATTCAAGCTCCTTCGTGCATGACAACTATTATTTTAGGTCCTTCATTGCATTTCTCGGTAGATATCTTCTATACATTCTGATTTGGGTTATGGTTCTGATTCCCTCTTGCCTTCCACTTCATAAGTAATTGAGGACAATATTCTGTCACATGATCCAGTGCTCTATAATATGTGCAGGTTGTACAAGGAAGATTGGTTGTCACAAGATAAGTGTTGCGGTTTATTACAATTGTAGAAGATTATTGGGCCTCTACCTCCTCTGCCAAAATTTCCCCTGCCTCAACCTTTGCCAAATCCTCCTCAGTTCCTTGGATTAAATATTCTATGATATTTATACTGTGTACCACCTCCTTTTTTGATATCATTCTCCTCTTGAATCCTATACATATCTGAAGTATGTTCTCTCATCAAATCAAATGCACAACAATCCTTCTCTTTGTTTTCAACTGACTTGAAAAATTTGAAAAATAATTTCCTTGGCATACTTTGGTATTTTTGTAGTAATGGACACTTAGTCAAATTATGTCCCCATTTCTTACATATTTCACAGTATCCCCCTCCTGGTAGTGGATTTAATGCTCCAGACGCCAAATACTCCGCAAATGTTGGGCGTTCTTCCTTATGGTGACCTTCAGTCCTACACTTGGTACACCATACTTGTTCCTGCTTCTCCTTCCCCTTTTTCAGTTCTACCAATTGGATTGTCAAGGAAGCTAACTACATATGGACTTGCACCATCCCCTCACCATCTCCTACAAGGGATGATTCTAGCTTCATCGCAATATCCAAAGCTTCATGCTACGACACAACCTTCTGTTGAAGCAGTGGTCGATGAATGTGTGGTAGTAGTCCTACAATAAACCATTCTTGGTGTTTTTTATCAAGAATTTGAAATTTCAATCTACCCATCAAATCCTTAAACCTTTGATCATAGCCCCAAACAAATTCATTCTCCACCTTTTTGATTTCCTTCAACTTTGTAATGTATTGTGACTCAAACTTCAGTTTCTTGAATTCTTTCAACAATGCTTATCTAATTTCTACTAAAGTCCTCGCTTGACTTGTAGGCATAGTACTCTGTAGTTTCATATAGTATACTAATGCACAACCTCTAAATGTTGTTTCCAACTACACGATCTTTATGGTCTCATCCTAGACATTCTTCGCAGCCCAAATTGTTTCACATATGAATATATGTTGTTCTGGGTCCTCCGACCCAAATCTCTAGAACTCAGGCAATATCATTGTGTTTTCTAAACCTTCCATGTTGTTTTGTGTAGTACCTCCCCTCGATGATGTTGGTTGAATCTGAATCGATGCACTGCTTCCACTGCTCTGGCTATTGCTACTGTGTCTTCCCCTACTCACTATAAGTGCTTTTGACAAATTCTCAAATGTTACTTTAGATATAGGTGACACACACGAGGTCATGGAATAAACACATGATCCAATCTGAGTAGGACTTAATGTCTCTTCTATTATAACACTAAACTAAGAATCCTCTTCCTCTCCTTTTGTGTGTGATATTTCTATGATCTAGACTATTGCGCAGGGTTTTCTCCTCTCAAACTCATTGCACGAATCTCCTTTCTCAGCCCCAGTCTTCAACCTCTTGTACCTTCTTCCACTGCGAAGTACTCCAAACTTGTCTTATGTTAGAAAAATAGGACTGTGGAGCAATAAAATAAAACAAATGTGGAAATAAAACACAAAAGATACACAATACAAGAGAGACACAGATTTACGTGGTTCACCCAGTGTGGGCTACGTCCACTAGAGAAATTGCCAGGTCCTTTCTTTATTATTATCTAGCAAAATGAAGGGATACAACCTACAGCAAAACCCACTGTAACTTCCTCTTCTTTCTCTCATAGTCTCCTCTCTTGGAATACAATACTCGCCAACCTACATAGTTGCAATACATTTCCCTCATAAAAGAGGGTTGCCTTCTAGGGAAAAAAACCCTAACATAATCTCTATCGTTAGATCTGTGACCTTATAATGAACAGTCCAAATTTACAATGAAAATACAATATACTTTTACAAGGTAATTTTTTCTTCAGGGGCTTCGCCCTCGAACCCCCGCTGGGGGCCCGCTTGCCCCCAAACCCCCCAGCCGGGGGGATAGCCCCCCCGGACCCCGTAGAGGGGGTACCCCCCCTCTGCACTCCCCNAACACGGCTGAAAGTAAAAGACCTCTAAATCAGGAAGATAATCAGGTTCCACAACCAACATCTTCCTCTTCTGATACACCTTCTTTGTTTCTCTTCATCCTCGGTCCCTCCCTTCCTTCTTCATTTCTTCCTTCATTCTTTCTTGCCTTCATACTATCCTCTAGTCATCCTCGAGTTCCCCTATGTGCGTTAAGTGTCGATATTATGGTAGCTATGGGAGGTATCAACCTCCATGTGTAACCTTTGACTAGATTATAATATTTCAGAAGCTAGAGAAACCCTAAACAAATGTATAGAAACCCTAGAAGACAAGTCGATTCAGTAAAAGAATTAATATTAAAGTATTACTCTCCAAAAGGAGAAGTTAGCTTGGACAAGTGACAAGAACAAATATAAATAGAGGGTGCTTGAGCTCATTTGGACACACACTCACTCACAATCTCACACAAGATAAGTGGTGTAGAATTCTAGAGGAGGAGTGTAGCTGCAAGGATTGTAGCTGGG
Source organism: Picea mariana (assembly GCA_032191745.1). Taxonomy (NCBI): domain Eukaryota; kingdom Viridiplantae; phylum Streptophyta; class Pinopsida; order Pinales; family Pinaceae; genus Picea; species Picea mariana. Next base: position 176,149 of record JASDQU010738809.1, read on the forward strand.
TATTGGTCTTGTTTTATGGTTTTGGGACTTTCTTCTTGGTGCACTATCTTTGAGAGAGAGGTGCACTCTCTCTTGGTTATGTATTGGGTCTGGTATTGCTTCTAGAATCATTTTATCTGTAAATGTTACGATGCTCAGGTGCAGCTGCATGCCTATGGTTGGGTGACAATATTTTTATATTGTCTATGGTGAAACGATCACATCAAATATTTTAATAGGTTATGGCCCCACACTATCTTCAGAATGGTCTAACCAATGGAAGGTAGAGAGACAGTTCCTTGGCAAGCTTGTTGGGGCACCAATTGCAGCTGCAATTAGGGTTTCTGAATTTGCAGTTGTAACAAACCCTAACCTAATTTTTTGGTCACTTCAAGTGAGAAATTTGGAATATTTCTTGGACATTCTAGTGCGCCTTAGCCTAGCGCACTTCTTGGTACCTTCAACTAGAAAAAACGTCAAGGTTGAACTTTTTGGGTCAAAGTCAAAGGCAGTCATGACTTACTCCACGAAGACAAAAAACAAGATAGAAGGAGATTCAAACTTCATAGCATGGAAGACAAGTATTGACCTCATCCTTTCCAAGAACAAAGTTCTAGATATCATGAAGGGAAATATCGTGGAACCACAGTTTGAAGTAGTAAAAGAAAATGAACTTCATAATGTTGCAACAACAGAGAAGTTCAAGGACAATGAAATCAATGTTATGAGTATCATTGCAGACTCTGTAAAAGATCACTTGATAGCCTACATATCCAATATTGACTCATCCAAGAAGATGTATGATGCCTTAACTAACCTTTTTGCAGTCCGAAATATTGGACAAGTGATGAGTCTGAAGAATGAGCTTCATGACACAAAGATGACTAAGGATGACACTGCAACCTCATACTTTGTGAGGATTTATCAGTTGAGATATCAACTACAATATATTGAAGACGTTATTCCAGAAAAGGAAATTGTGAATATAGCACTTAATGGTCTTTCTAGATCATGGGATGCATTTGCTGCAAGCATGAATACAAGAAAGAAGTTTCCAATGCTGGAAGAACTTTGGACCTGTTGTGCACAAGAAGAGACAAGGACAAACTCAAAAGGAAGATCTCAAAAGGAATAGGATGCTCAAGCCTATGTAACAAAGTTCAAGAGACATGAAGGTAATAAAATATTTGGTTCAAGAAAGAAATTCAATCATAAGAGAGATATGTCAAAGGTACAATGTTATGGATGCCATGAATATGGCCACTACAAAAAGGATTGTCCTAAACTAGCAAATAAGAGAAAGGAAAGACACCATGCTTCAACGGCCAATGATGAAGAACCTTAAAAGAAATCCAAGCATGAAGAAATTGATTTCTTCTACTACTCAACTCTTACAGGATCTCTTGAAGACGACATGTGGCTGATCGATAGTGGAGCTTCAAGACATATGAAAGGTGATTGTGAAAATATCTCAAGCATGAAGGAAAAGGAAATATCACATAAAGTGGAACTTGGAGACAACAACTCTTATGCAATCAATGGAATTGGAAAAGTTTCTATCAAAATGGAATCAAGTAACAATGTTCATCTTAGCAATGTTTTATATGTTCCTGGTTTGAAAAAGAATCTATTATCTATTTCTTGCTTGGAAGTCAAAGGAGATATAATAGCCTTTGTCGATGGAAAAGTTCTTGTATGGTCTAAAGATTCAAAAAATAGAACATGCTAGAGTCATTTGGATACGTGAAGGAAGATTGTATAAAATCCTAGGTCAGAATGCCCAATCTATTATACATGATGAACTTAATCCTAGTGAGTCATGGCATAGAAGGTATGTTCACCTTCATTATCAAGAATTTCCATCTCTAAAATAGATGGTTGTGGGCATACTAGAACTACAATCAGTACATGAAGGAGTTTGCAGAGGATGTGCACTTAGGAAGAATATTAAGAAGCCATTCCCAAGCAGTGAGAATAGATCCAAGGAGATCTTGGATATGATACACTCAAATGTATGTGGTCCTATGCCATGAAGTCTCTAAGAGGCTCTCTTTACTATGTGACATTCATAGATGACTTCTTAAGAAAGACTTGGATGTACCTGATAAAGACGAAAGATTAAGTATTTCACAAGTTCCAAGAATTCAAGGCTGAAGTGGAAAATTTGACAAATAAGAAGATCAAGCCGCTAAGATTTCATAATGGAGGAGAATACACCTCCAAGGAGCTCATTGCATTTTGTAAATCAGTTGGGGTTAGGAGGGGGCTAATTATCCCACATAATCCTCAACAAAATAATGTGGAAGAAAGAAATAATCGTTCCATTGAAGAATTTATTAAGGCAATGATGAATGACCAAAATCTATCCATTTTTCTATGAGGAGAAGCAACTATGAAAACCATATATATTCATAATAAAAGTCCTCATCATATATTGAAGAACATGAATCCAGAAGAATCTTTCTGCGGAAAAAGCCAAGTGTGGAAAACTTAAGGATCTTTGGTTGTCCTATCTATATCCATGTTCCCAAGGACAAAAGGAAGAATTTGGAACCCTCGGGAAAGAAGGGCATATTCGTTGGATATAGTGATACATCAAAATCTTATAGAATCTATATCCCATGTCAACAAAAGATTGAAATCAGTAGGGAAGTTACTTTTGATGAGAAGCCTGCCTTCGAGAAATATATAGAAGATTCCATGGACTCCAATTATGAAGAAGAAAATGAAGATCCCAATGAAGAAAGTACATGTTCTCCAAAACATCTTAGTGAAGAACCATACCAACCACTTGAACCTATAGAACCAGTTGTTGTACCCAAGAACAGAAAACGACCACCATGGCTAGAATCCACCCTATAAGAAGCAGAAAGACATAAAGCTCCAAGTGGCATTTTCAGGGAGAGCAAGAAGCCAAAAAGGTTCTCTATTTATGCGACACTCATGCAAAATATTGTCAATGAAGAACCTTCCACCTTTGAGGAAGAAATCAAGCAGAAAGAATGGAAGGACACTATGATGGAAGAATATCAATCCATCATGAAAAATAATGTATGGGAAATTGTGCCTAGACCTGAAGGAAAGTCTGTAGTAACTTCAAAATGGGTTTACAAGATAAATCATGTAGTATATGGTAGTATCGATAAATAAAAGGCAAGATTCATGGCTAGAGGGTTCTCCCAGCAGGAGGGAGAAGACTATGATGATAAGTTTGCTCTAGTTGCCAGATACACCTCTATTAGAACCATCATATCTCTTGCAACATCCATGGGTTGGCGTTTACACCAGATGAATGTAAAGACCACTTTTCTCAATGGATTACTTGAGGATGAAGGCCTTGTATGGACTCAAGAAAGCTCCAAGAGCTTGGCATGCATGAATTTCCAGTTACTTGACGTGACTTGGATTTTCCAAGAGCTATGTTGATCCAAACCTTTATTACAAGGTTGTGAATGATGCACCTGTGATCCTACTACTATATGTTGATGGTTTTCTTCTGACAGGTGCAGAACCTCTCATTATTCAGTGTAATAAGGAGCTAGCCTCTGAATTTTATATGAAGGATCTTGGTCTCATGAATTATTATTTGGGACTAGAAGTATGGAAGAAGCGTGGTGAAACATTCCTAGGGAAAGAGAAATATGTTGTAAATATCCTTCAGAAGTTTGGGATGATGGATTGCAAATCCATGGCAACTCCCATGGTGACAGATATGAGGAAGTTGAGAGACTCTGATTCTGATCCAGTATACTTGTTCCTGTACCGACATTTGATTAGCTCATTGATGTATTTGGTTAATACTCGGTCAGACATTTGCTTTGTTATGAACACGTTGATCCAGTTCCAAGTGGAACCTAGACATGAGTATTGGATGGCTACAAAGCACATTTTGAGATATCTTCATGGGACGCTAAATTATGGTTTGAGATATGCCTCAAACAATGATGTACAATTGCATGGATTTACTGATTCAGATTGGGCAGGGAGTGCAGATGACAGAACAAGTACTTATGGTATATGTTTCAGTTTGGGATCTGCTATGATATCATGGGCTAGCAGAAAACATAAGTTTGTTGCACTCAACATGGCAGAAGAAAAGTATATTGCAACTTTTGATGCTTTTACAAAAGAAGTATGGCTCCTGGATTCAATTGTGATATATTGTGATAATCAGAGTTGTGTGAATCTTTTATAGAACCCTGTTTTCCATGACAGGTCGAAGCACATTGAGATCATGTACTATTTTCTCCATGATAGAGTCTATAAGGGAGAAGTAATTATCCAATACATCTCCACCGATGAACATACAACTGATATTTTGACGAAGCCTCTGTCCAAGATAAAGTTTGATATTTTGACTTTCTGCTTGGTGCACTATCTTTGAGAGAGAGGTGCACTCTCTCTTGGTTATTTGTTGGGTCTGGTAATGCTTCTGGAATCATTCTATCTGTCAAAGGTTACAATGCTCGGGGGTGTTTTCGTGCCTATGGTTGGGTGACAATATTGTGATATTGTCTATGGTGAAACGAGCACATCAAATATTTTAACACAAAGCCCCTTAGAAATTAGACTCCATCATCATCACACACTTACCGCACAACAACATATTTATTCAAGTTCCCAATGCTTTCATAAACCTTTCACATAGATCCTTGAATAAATCCCTCTCTGCAACACTATATGACTGATTACAATCTACTACAAATTCCGTAAAATAACCTCCCAATATACTGTTCAAGTAGAAATCAATGGTGTGGGAAGTCTTGTTACTTATAGGGTTCAATTGTCTTACCAACTCAGGTGTAACATCCCAAGCCATCAATAGGCCTGGGCAATGCCACTACTCAACTCTAACTTAGTTGCGATACCAAATTGTAGCATCCTCGACCTTCCACAGAGACCAGGCAATGCCACTACTATGGAATATTCACATATAAATATAATATGCATTAAATAAAATTAACACATTTTAACATAGAGTTACTTTTACCATTCAGATTTAAATAGAATTAACAACAATTCATACATGCAACGAAACACATGATAAAATTCCAGCATTATGCATAACATAAAATTAAGTAGATAAATTATACTTATCTTTCAACTGGAATAACACCACCAACTGTGTGCAGAACTTCCATGAACCTCCCAGCCATAGACCACGTTGCTCATCATGCTCAGTAGTGGGTCACCCCCGAGTTGGGACCAATCTCCACCCAGGGAAAGGGAATCCTAGACTAGGCTGAGGTTACAAGAAACTGCACAAAGCAACCAGAAGGATTCTCTCCAGGAACCTTCTTACACCCACTACTCAGAGACTCTCATTCACCACATGCTTGTTCCACTCGAGAGTATACACCTTCAAAAGAATAGTCCATCGGCGCTTCACCTCCCTCTTTGGGTCTCAACAACAAGCCAGATCAGGAATTCTTAGAGCTCCGTAGCTGGTGCTGGACTCTCTCTGGGAGAAAACCACTTCCTAGCAGACTCTCTCACCTGGAGAGAGCTGCTCACAGGCCTGACAACCTGCCTCTTCTACCATGGGCCTGACAACCCGCTTCTTCAACACACTCCTCGACTCAGCTCCAGCCAGGTGAGGACAACAACAACGGTTCAACACTCATTCACATAGGGATGACGAATAGCAACCGAAAATTGGGTATGGATGTCCAAAAACGACAATCGTCCACACTAAGACACAACATGATTCAATAAGAAACAACCGACAACAAAAAGCCACCCTCAGTCGAGGAACTGCGTGGCCGCAACAACAACCATTATGACACACACACGACACAGACATATACGGGATGCTCAGTCTTCACGGAAGACGCATCTCATTCCATCGGTTTTCCCACGGGTTCTCACTGGGTTCATGACTAGGAAACAACGCAAAGGTCGATTGCAGAGGCAAAACAAGTTCTGAATCTGAATGTCCGAATCACCAGCGAATTCACGCGGAGGTTGGAAGAATGGGAAGTGAACCCAACAGTGTTGGCTTTCCCATATATAAATGCATGCGCCTAGGTTGACACCTATCTTCCTACAGTTGCATGCACTTCACTTAGAATACATTCCTTTTCTAGGAACTTAGGACAACACTCAACATGTCCACCTTAGCCTTCAGGAATTAATATTAAAATATTATTCCTTTAGAGGTAAGCCCCCCAGCTTAGCCCCTAGGCCCAAACACTTATCCCCCTCCCTTGCCCAACCTTGTGGAATCTTAGTCCCTCATCGCTCTTTCTTTGTGGTCGGTCTACACGCAACAATGTGTATATTTTTATTAATGATTTTGCATAATTACATATACAAAACAGGCTCTCGGCCTTAGCATCCTAGGCTCTCTGGCTTAATCACCACATAAGCCTCTTAGCTTATTATAACTCGTCTCACCAGCCTATCAAATATGTTTACAATTCATAATTACAACTAGGGCTCTACCGAGGGATATTACAATCCCCTCCCCTTATTTTTGCACTATCCTTAGTGCAACTTGTTTATACATATATAATTCAAAAATTCTTCAAAAGCTCCAAGCTTTAGCTATTGGAAGCCCATTATCCACCTGGTTCTTTACTTTCAAGTACCAATTATGGTATTCATACTGCAGCTGAAACTCAATTGCTCTATTCCATAGAGTTTCTTCAGGAAAGCATTCAACTTAATGTTCCTTGTTACATGCTTCAATTAAACCTCATTGAAAGCACCGAATGGCTGTAGATCCATGATGTTCCATCCATTGATAAACTCTTAGCAGAGCTATGAATCCATAGACATAAACACTCTTCTTGTACACCTATTCATTCGGAAGCCACATTAGAACATAGATGCAATATATATAGGCAATTCTAATAACATTATAACCTGTATACGAATTGCGAGATACATAAAATACAGTGAATAAAGAATTGATACTTATCTTTTGATTGAGAAGAATTCCATATCAACATGGTCTAGGCCAAGGTACCAAACCTCAACAACACTCCAACCATCCAAACCCCAGTAGCACTCCAACCATCGGTCTCTCATTCCCCACATGCCTATCCCACCCCAGGAGTGTACACCTTCACTGTCACACAGTCCATTGACTGCTACACCTCCCTTTCCTTGGGCTTCAGCAACAGGCTGGACCGGAAGTCTCAGAGCACCATGGCTCGAGGAGTTCCAACTGCCCTCAGAGGTCTCTAATCAACATCTTCCCGAGCTACTCTTTGTAGTCAACATTCTAACTTTTATCAGCATCATTTCATCTGCATCACCCACATGCAA